>CM064554.1:29902413-30177174 GCA_032716605.1 Paralithodes platypus
CTTATGGCATACTAATGAAGGGGGGAGGGGGGGGATGGGCGGTTTTTTGTGTTATATTTAGTTGTCTATTAATTCATTTCTTTGTTTTAGTTTTACTGGTTAACCTCTCTCAAACTTAGATATACACCCCCTAGACCCCTCCTCAAGATAAATTTTGTACATTTTTCGGGCCGGTTTCCTCTTATTATTACACATAAATTACACCTAAAATGGCACGAAAGGTCTAAAAGTTGAAAACGAAAAGGAGCTAAAAGGTATTAAAATCACCAACTAATGGGACGAACGTCTTTAAAATCTGAAAACTAATCGGGGCTATACATAAGGAAGAAGGAGGGGGCCAGCAAAAGTGCACCCATCTTCTCTTTAAATGACCATGGTATTATCCGCATTCCACAACACATCCCAATTATAACCTTGCCAGTATTGCTCTCAGCCACAGAGGGGTGTGGACGTCTGCCCCATTTCGCTGGAGCTTTCCAGAATCCACTTACAGTCCCACCCTCCATAAACCTAAGACATTGCCAGTTGTTCTCTAAGCTAAGGGAGGGATAGTGGTGGACGTCTGCACCAACCTCGCTGCTGCCATGGACTACACCAGATACCTTCAATGACGTAAACCAGGAGGAAGGAAGAACAATCAGCATCCTGTGACATAAGTGGGTTTGTCACGATAGTGTGTTCATGATAATTAGGGCCAGATTCTTGAACACAATTCTACAATCATCTCGATTAAGTATGGAGTAATTGAGCTAATATTTATACAATTTGGGTTGATAATTAGGCCTGACATTTGGAACACAATAAGCTCTATCACTCGATTTTTTTTTTTTTTTTTTTTTATTATTCCAACTACTCCGTCTCGGGCATAAGCGGAAAGCCTGCACAATCAACGCCTGAACACCGGTGAGGCCTGTGAGGTCTTGTTCCAGTCTATGGAGTGAAACATGCAAAGCACCCCCGGCTCGAAGCAAATCCCAACTCTGAAGCTGCTCCGTCCTCCGCGCTTCAAAGGCTCATTTCCCAGACTCGGACCCTCAATCTCAGAACGCCACCTATTGAGCCAATTAATTCCACGAGGCATTGCCCCCCTGTAGCATATTTTGAGTATGGGAATATTCAGACACTGCTATTTAATCAGGGAACAATGAGGGTATTATGTTTGGCATTTCGGTGTGCTGTGGCAATGCACTGAAACTAGGTACAACACAAATTCCATCCCACATAATCATCTTCCCATTGACATATTGGGATTCGAACCCGGGTCAAATTGGATTACCTAGTCCAGTGGCAAGCCCTCTCTGCCACACCTCCCATCGTATAGTGTTGCAGTAATTGGAGCTAATGTTTATACCCTTTGGGTTGATAATTAGGACAGACATTTCGAACACTGTAGCCTCTATCACTCGAATAAGCCTGGAGTAATTGACCTAATGTTTATACCATTTGGGTTGAGTCAGCCAGGGATTAGGTTGTGGAAAAATTTACAGCCCATTTGCTCATAGCCCTTTTTTTAAGTTACAGAGGATAGAGGTCACAATTTCTGTCCTCCATATAATGAACAAGGGATATATAATAATGCATCGTCCGTTTACTGCTGATTGGTATATACAGTATATAAAAGACAATGTATATGGTTTCTTCATCCTACCGGGCAAACCCCAACACTGCGGAATATTGTTGCTGATGGAGTGGCTGACAACAAGAAATCATAATAACTCTTGCAAAATTCATTTGCCTGAGCTGCCAAATTCCCACCACGTTGTTCATATTTGTGCCCGCACCGACAACAGAGTAATACAGCTAACTACTCACAAAACACCTATTAATAATCACTACACGGAACAAGCACAATGACACTTCTTTACCAAACGACACCAGTACATTGTTCTCGTAACATAAAACCCTTTGAGTTTGTGGCGTCTCTGGCAACTTTCGCCAAAGTTGAGGGGAGGGGACACTTAGTTACAGGCCTTTTGTCTCCTTGATGCACATAGACAGACAAATGTTCAGTTTACTTAACCCTTGCATTATGCCATGAACACATTTTTTCATTGAATTATGGCTATCATTAGACAATTTTATGAAACTAAGACGGGATCAAGGGCTTATCAGATATATAAATTGTGATACACATTACTCCTATTTGTGGAGGGCATCTCAAAATGAAGTATTCTCGTCTGAATTATAGAACTCTCGTCGACCAGAATTCTCGTCGAAGTGTGAACCTAGAATTCTCGTCGACGATGGAACACTTGTCGACAGGTCCACTTACATAAAAATCGTTGAAAAGAAACAATACAGTTTAAAAATGTATATTTATATATAAATTATAATTATTAGAAGTTATGGTGAAGCTTAAGAAAAGTGGTTGTGTAGGTAAGTGGTTCGTTGTGTAGTGGGAACTGATTCGGGTGCTAGACGGCTCCGCATGTATGCTAAGTCAGTAAGTACCACTCAGTAGTAGTAGGTTAGTACAGCTCCGCACCCCAGTCGGGTACTGAAGGGTACTAAACACAGAGGTCCTTTCTTACACTACCTGCCTTGCAGATTGGACCGCTCCACAATAGTACGGAAGGGTAATAAATACAGCAGTCCTTTATTATACGCTACCTGCCTTGCAGATTGGAGCCTGGATCGAGTCTTACGTAAATGCACAATAAATATATCGTTATAGCCTTGTGATTTGTGATTGTATAAAACTTTGTGTGTATGTGTGACGATTAAATTAAGAAATTTAATTTAATTAACAAAATAACTAACAAATACTGTATATTTAGCCAGTTCATTAAATAATCTATACAGTAAACATTTCATATCTAACTTAATATGACAAACTCAAATCTAATTAAGGCAATTTCACATCATATCCTCATTTACAAACCACCTGTATTCACTTGATAAGGATAAAGTACTCAATTAAGCTACCAGATATATATATATATATATAATTGAATTGGGTCAATTATGTTAATTAACTTAACTCTTACAAATACACGCACACTATCAAGCACTTAACGCCCTAAGAGCGGGCCCGTCAGTAACTTCTACTACCCGCCAAGCGGGTAGTTTTACCCTAAACGACCTTGTTTCTGTTCTCTTTTTCATGCATAAACAAGAGCCAGAGCGTAATACAATTATGTATCCCTAAAAGGGCGTTAATTGAGCTTTCCAACGACACCAGAACCATCCTTCTACGACTACTGGTTCTCTTGCAACGATCGTGCAACACAAAGGAAAAATGGCTAAAATAAGGTAATTTCCTTACATAATTCCCTGTGTAGCGAGGTAATGGGTGTGGATGAGTGAGGAGGGGAGGTTAGTTGCGGCGCGTGGACCGTGCCAAGCGGTCAGAGTGAACCTACGCTCCTCCCTCCGTTCGTCTCTCTCTCAGAGCCAATTATGTGCTCAAAATTGCTACCGACTTAAGGCGGGCCCTGCCACATAGTCCTTTCTTCTCTAGACCGACTTAAGTCCGGCCCCACTAGACAAGGGTTAAATACCTTACCTCACCCACCCACTCTCAACCAACTAATAGTTATTGCTTGTATGCAGTGTACACACACACGTCACACACATCTTAACCCGTCCAGCCCCGGCTAGTTTTGTAATGTTTGTTCACCAGAACCCGGCCGGTTTTCAAAAAATGGTTTTATTCCAGAAACAATAGCGAATGGGTTAGGAATGAAGGAAAAACCACGAAAAACCGCTCAAAAAGCTTAAAGAATGGTCCTACAGAGCCCCCGAAAACGTATTTTACAAGAGTAAAAAATTGAAGGCAATTACCCCAAAAAAACAGGTTATTGCGCGCTCACGCGCACGCACGTGGACATTGAGAGTTTTCAACCATCGGCACGGTTGCGTGGGATACGTACACAGTTCCCTTACAAATCTGAGCCCTCTTGAGTGGCTACACCTGAGGTTACGGTCGGCGCAATTAGGGTGACGCGCCGGCGCGGTGTCTGGGGCTGGGCGTTACATACATCGCCGACGTGTCAGGTGCGTCGCTGGGGCTGTACGGGTTAAAGTAATAAGCTAACGCCAAATTGATCCTTATTATAAGTTGAGGTTTATACTTAATAGAATAAACGAATTGTGAAAAATACGAGTAAAGCCATAACAATCTGTTTCTTGAAGAGTGATGAAATATGAAAAAGTGCGAACAATACTAATAAAGTTATAGAATCCTAACATAATTAGAATGAAACTAATATTAGCTAAAAAATAATGTGCTAGTCTGAATATGCCTGTGTAAGTAAGGAAGAAATGTATGACACGCATAATGCAAGGATAGCAAAATGAAAGACTTGAGAGAGAAGTAATGAAAAGAACATACCAAGGGCTGCTAAGGGTTACTCGGAAAAACAGAGTAACTGGGCTTGGTGGTCGTGTTTAGCTAAGGCGGGACGCAAGCGGTGTGAATAGAGAGCCTCCATGATATCCAGGTCGGTAGTGGAACGAGAACTGGCTAAAATACTAAAGTGATCCCTTGCATGACAGTGTGGTAATCCCGACACTGACTTACGGAAGCGAAGCATGGACGTTGGTTGAGAGACTCAGACCAAGAGTGAGAGCAGTGGAAATGAATTGCTTAAGAAGTGCGTGCGGAGTTACATGGAGGGATAGACAGACTAATGAGGAAGGAAGAAGGGGGTCTGGTGTGGAGGTAGATGTGCTGGAAAGTGTGAAAAGGAACAACTTGAGATGGTTCGGCCATATGGAACGTATGGAAAGCAAAAGAATGACTAAGAGGGTGTAGAAGAGCAAGGTGGAGGGACAGAGAGGGAGAAATAGACCGAATGAGAGGTGGAAGGATGGAGTGAGGAAGTACATGAACAGAGGCGGTGCTGGTTGGGGGGAGGGGCGTTGACTGACTGGGGACAGAGGTGCATGGGGGCGGTTCGTTCGTGGTCACCCCTTCGGGGATCACGGCATCAGGCAATAGATTGATAGATAGATCCCTATTTATAATGTGGTCACGTGTTTCACTGTGTTGACGAATGGCCGAGTACGGGGGTTTTGATTTTTTGTATTTATTTTTTTTAAGAGACAATGAACGGAGGAAGGACAAACACAGATAAAACAAAAAGGTCCATGTGCCTAAAGGCATCCTCCATTCGTAAAATGTTTGTAACAACTGGATTTTTGTAGATTGTAAGTTTGTGGAGCAATTCGAGAGTGAATTCCAAAGAGTAGTAGGTCTGGGGATAAATTATTCTGATAAGCAGAATTCTGCATTGTGGAGGAGAAAGTAAATTCATGGCGCTCTCAGCTGCCCTAGTTCTACGGGAAAGATGTGAGAGGCGGCACAATTGAAGCAAGTCCCCCGGAACAATTGCTGTGAAAATATCTGTAGAATAATGCAAGGGATGCAACGTTTCTTCGTATGGATAAGGTAGGAGGTCCTGTGTGATTGCAGGGTTATTGATTAATCTAATAGCTTTATTTTTAATTTGTCCAACTGCCTCAATGAAAGCTTCCACCCCACAGAGGTGAACAGTAATCCATCTTGAGAACGCACATGACTTTTATATTACGGCCAACTGCTCGTCAGAGAAGAATTCTCGAACTCTGTACAGCAGTCCCATGTTTCTAGAGGCATTCTTAGCAATGCTTCTAACATAATGTGTCCCGCTTAAGTTAGTAGTTAATGTTACACCGAGAATGTCAATACTAGGGGAAGTGAGAATATTTACATCATTAAAAATATATGGGAGTCTGAGATGTCGGTTAGAACATTTAATGTACTTGGTTTTCTGTGCATTAACAGGTAAATAGATTCTTTTGTCCCCATTCATTAATTCTAGAAAAAGTCTCCGGTTCAGAGAAATTGCAGTGTTTAATTTTGAATTTATAAGATCGGGGTTGGGTGAAAGAATTGGTAAATGTGAAGGAACTGTGGAGTGTTGAGTCATCTGCGTAGGGATGTATTGGATTATGAGTGGTAGATATGAGATGATTGATATGCATGAGGAACAGAGTTGGGGCTAAAACTGATCCCTGGGGAACACCAGCATTTATTGAGTGAAATTGAGAATAAAGGCCATCTACCATTACACATATTTTTCTGTTATGAAGATAAGAAGAAATTAGTGGAACTAATGATGCAAGGCCGTAGTGTGACATCTTCGACAATAAGGATTGATGCCAGACTCTATCAAATGCCTTTGATATATCCAGTGCTATTGTATGTGTTTCACCATGTTGGTCTGTAGCTTGGTTGATGCGCAAGAAGGCAAAGAATGTCTGCAGTTGATCGAGATCGTCTAAAACCATATTGCCTATCACTGATTAATGTATTTTTCTCAAGATGCTTAATTATGTGATTATTTAATATAATTTCAAAGACTTTGCCAAGAGTGGAAGTTATAGCTATTGGTCTGTAGTTTGATGGATCTGAAGAGGCACCTTTTTTAGGAACTGGATGGATGTTTGCTTCTTTCCAGGTGTTACGTCCTGGGATATATAAACACTGGGCTCTTTCTATTGGACTAGGTATGCGGCAACAAGCAACAGCGGAAAACGCTAGATCCAACCCTTATCTATAAACCCAGGCAACAAACCACCCTAAACCGTCAAGAGTCCTGCCTGGACAACGAGGTATCCTATGACTCGATTACAGGGTGCACACACTATAGACTGCTGATAGTCAAGCAGGCTATATAAAAGATCACACAATTAAGTTGACTTAAAGCTTCAAGCAAAAGATAGATAACGGAATTAAATTGCAGAAACAATTTAATAACAAACTAGAAGAAAGTAAATTTAACGTTACGTTAATTAATACAACTAATCACCCCTGCGTGAAAGAAGGTGAAAGCAAACAGTCCTCAAAACATCGTACAGGTAGACAAGATGCGGGTTTCTAAACTGCATGCGGCTACTGTAGGTTCTGATGCTTAGCAAAGAAAGTACGTTACGGATTTAGAGAACTCTTAACTCATAAGCAGGAATAAATACTAGTGATAGGACCTACAGTGTATAATGGCATAGGTATAATTAAATAAAGGCAGCAACTCGCAACATAACCACATACAGGTGTGCTTCTCACTCTTAGTCAGGCAAGCCTGCTCGGGCAGAGTCTCTAAGCCACACCCTGACTCACAATGCTCACAAAAACGGTAAACTGTGGCACAATAACAAGCATACAGAAATAATAAACCCCTAGCTGTTAATCTGCCAGGTGGCAGAGGTCTAGCCGGAAGGATATAGGCTTCGGATACCCGGGCTGAGCCACCTGCTCTAGCCTAGGGACGTTCCCAAGTCTGTGCGCCAAATTACTCTAATTGAAAGGGTGCTCTCTTGAGAGATTCAGATCGCAAGTATCTGACTCTCTCCTGGCGACCCTAAAACAAAAGCAAGACGTGCTAGCGCCGTGCTGAGTGGACTAGGCAAGGGCCCTCACACAACACAACACTAGACACACAGGGACACAGACAAGAAAATGCCCCCAGACTCCCATGGGTATCCTAGTAAAGTCGTGCGGGTCCACAGGACTCGCACCAGCAGAATTTACTTAAAGGATCGCAAAAAGCCTCCCCTCCGGTCTAGCCCCTGCTAACCTGACACAAGAACACACTAGCAAGCATGAAACCACCAAATATGAGACAACAAAAAAGCTTCCTAGGTCTCATTAACAATTAAATCTTTGCATAAAGCCCAAAATCCTATCTAGTTATCTGAGAGCTCGTCGTTAATACAATAATAGATATAAGGTCTATCAAGGGGATGGGATAATTAAATAGATTGGTGAAGTAGTGGAAGGAAGGTATACAAAGTAAGAGAGAAAGTTTCTAAGTGGGGTTGAGAGGGATAGATATCAAGGGGGTCCGAAGGGTACGACAGTGAGGTGAGCTCTGAGCCTTGAATCTGTCTGGACCCCGCCCTAGGCATGCAGAATACATCCCAGGCTTGGCAACACTCAACAAAGTTGCCGGGTCAAAATCGTCTACCCCGTGCGTGAGTCGAAACTAAGCCTAACGTTGCCAACAAATGCATATGGCAACATCAGGCTCGTCCCAAGCTAGACTCTCCCCGCGAAGCAACGTCCCCCAGCCGGTCTCTCTCTCCCGCTCATCTCCTCCCACTCTCACTAAACTTACATCTTATATATTATAATGAAACAATCAACTATCGAGAATAAAATATACTAAGATGCGTTGGTTAAGAATAAGGGCAGCTACAAGCTGTGAAACAACATAAGAATATCCCAGACATTAGTTACATTGTCGTAGGATATATACTAAGGAAAAGCCGGCCGGCCAGCTGCCGCCAGCCGGTTTCTAAATGGCTGGGCAGCCGACGCACGCGCATACCCGCACGTGGCTACTATGCAGAAGCGTCACACCTCCCCCAAGATATAAGACCCTTGACTAAGTTCTTCATATCTAACAGAAAGCTTCTCATAGTACCACACACTGTTGCGACACAAGGTAAGGCAAAACAAATAAAGACTGTTGCGCTCCACCGAGCAAGTTCAACTAACTTAGCGACAATAAGCGAAAACATTCAACTTAGATACTGCTACAACATCTTATACAAAATTCTACATGTTATAAAAATAAAGAGTTTTTATAAGGTTTTTGCTTTTTTAATTTGTTTTTCTCGGCTGAACTGCAGTGACAGCCTATTTTCCTCCACACTCAACCCTCAATCCTGTGGCAGTCTAACCAACATCATCCACCCTTGATAGACAATCCGCTATCACATTATCAGAACCGGCAATATGGCGTATGTCCAGATTATACTCCTGAAGCATGAGTGACCACCTGGTCAGCCTCATATTCCGGTTATGAAACTGATTCAAGAATTTCAGAGGGTGATGATTGGTATAAACCACTACGACTGGTCCGAAAGCAGGAACATATACATCGAAGTGCCTGAGCGCCAGCACTATCGCCAGGAGTTCTTTTTCAATTACAGAGTAATTCCTTTGTGCACTATTGAATTTTTTACTGTAAAACTCACTGGATGTTCGATACCTTCATCATCTGTCTGTAACAAGACAGCCCCAGCCCCTACACCACTGGCATCAGTCGCCAGCTGAAAAGGTCTGCTGAAGTCCGGGGCCCTGAGTATGGGGTGGGTACATAACAGGTGTTTCACCAAGGAAAACGCCTCTGCACACTCAGGAGACCACCGGAACTTCTTGTCCTTAGCTAATAAGTCAGTTAAAGGTGCAAGTACAGTCGAATAGCCTTTGATGAAGCGACGATAATAGCCTATCATACCTAGAAACCGCATGATTTGTTTCTTAGTCATAGGCTGGGGAAACTGATCGATGGCTTTGATCTTGGTCAGTGGAGGGCACACCAGACCCATCCCCATCTCGAACCCCAGGTACAAAACTGTGGCTTTGACAAAATCGCACTTACCCAGGTTTACCACCAAACCTGCTTCATTCAGTTTATTAAAAAGCTGTCCGATGTGAGCACAGTGACTGTTAAAATCCTCGTCATATATTATGACATCATCTAGGTACACCGTACAGTTGGGAATGTCGGCTACTATGTCGTTAATTAATTTATGAAACGTTGCAGGGGCATTTTTCAGCCCGTATGGCATAACATGGCAACGATATGTGGCACCGTCCACCACAAACCCACACACCTCTCGCGCTCGCTCAGACAAGGGCACTTGCCAATAACCCTTAACAAGGTCTATCTTAGTGAGGAACTTGGCTTTTCCTATCTTATCCACACTGTCGTACACGCGAGGGAGAGGGTAGGCATTTGTGGGGGTTAATCCATTCAACCTGCGTAAATCTATACAAAACCGCACCTTGCCATCTGGTTTGGGCTGCAGTGTGACTGGGGAAGTCCACCTTACTGCACCCTCAGAAATCAGCCCACGGTTCAGCATATAATCCAGCTCTTCCCTAAGTGCTGGTAATTTAGTAGGGGGAACACGGTATGGCACTGATTTAAAGGGCGGGTGGTCCCCAACATCGACATCGTGCACCACTTGAGTAGTGAGGCCAGGATGCTCCGCAAAAATAGCTGGGTTTGAATCAAACAAGTGCTGCACAGCTACACGCTGTTGCTCAGGCAGGTGCAATATCAACTCGTGAGCCACTTGTCTAGAATTCCCCGCCCACTAATCCGCGGAAACATGACAATCCCAATTATCCTCCCCCGCAGCTTGACTGTCCTTCCTCCTTCTCCACCACGATCGCTACAGATCAACACCGGGACAGTGAGAGGCTCGGAGGGGCGCCTCACATACTCTTTCATCAGATTTACATGGCAAAGTTGGTTCTTTTTCTTACGATCAGGAGTAGCTACTAAATAGTCGAGATCAGAAACCTTCCTTACAACCCGATACGGACCAGAATACTTGGCAGACAAGGGGTGTCCCACCAGAGGCAGTAGTATCAGTACCTCCTGATCTGCTTCAAACTCCCTCAGCTTCACCTTCTGGTCGTATCTGTCCTTCATCTGAGCTTGTGAACTCTTAAGGTTCCGACCTGCTACCTCCAAGCTCTTTAGCCCAAAAACCAACTCGTTCAGGCTAAATCCCAAGCTCTCCCCAGGTACTTCTCTCGCAGCAAATAAAACGTATGGGAGACCTAGATCCCAGTCCTTCCCATTTTCCATGCAATAACACCGCAACATACTCTTGAGAGTCGAGTGCCACCTTTCCAAAACTCCCTGACTCTCGGGATGGTAGGCAGATGACACCACAGACACTATCCCATATTGCTGCATGGTCTGCTTAAACATAGCAGAAGTAAAATTGGATCCCTGATCAGACTGGATCTCCTGAGGGTAGCCATAACGAGAGAAATAGACAAGTAGGTTTTTGACAACAGTCTTAGCCATCCCATTGCGCATGGGGTAAGCATCTGGATACCGTGTTGCTACATCCATTACAGTTAGTAAAAATTTATTACCGGCACTAGTGGGAGGCAATGGGCCAACCATATCGATAACTACTTTGCTGAAGGGCGGCCCAATGACAGGGAAGGGTTGTAACGGGGCTCTCGGGATGACCTGATTGGGTTTCCCAACAACTTGACAAGTGTGACACTGTGACACCCATGACACGACACTCGCCTTTAACCCAGGCCACCAGAAAAGCTTGCTCAGAGCTGCCTCCGTCTTACGTGCCCCCAGGTGCCCTGCCAAAGACACATCATGAGCTAATCTCAATAAGCTCTCACGGCACACCCTCGGTACTACTAACTGGTCCACTAATCCTGACCCGCCATCCCACTTTTCTTGGGATCCTGATGTCTCCGATACAAGATCCCTCGGACAAGAAAAAATCACCAGGCTGCGCATCCCCATCGCTCTCCAGTTCGACAGCACCATTACCACACGCCCTGACTTCAGGATCTTCCAGCTGCAAGGAACATATATCAGCAGGTGCGAGATTATCCAAGTTCATCTTAAATAATTTATTTCCACCTCCGATGTCCCGCTGAGCCATCCTTTCCTCACGCTGCGCATAACGATGCTGTCGCAGAGTCTCTTCCTGCCCTGCACCTGCACTAGCGGTGACAGGCCCCGGGGCCTCTCCAGACTCTAACATAGGTGCCAATAATGAGTCACCAAGAAACACTGCCGGCTCAAAACTCTCCAATTGACCAACACTTCCCGTTTTCTTGTGACCTTTCCTCCGGTTTGATAGACTGAGGTGGTGGCTGCAAGGCCCCGGATGTCTGAGAACGCGTCACAACACACGCCATGGTTTGTACGCTACACTTCTCAACCCACTCCTGTTCCTCCCTACTAACGTCGGCCGCCTTCTCGGCAACAACAAAGGGTGAAACCTTAGAAGGAGGCACCGCAAAGTCGTTGCCGAGGAGGAGGTCGACGCCCCCAACAGGCAAGTTCTCTACAATTCCGACATCCAGCTCCTTCGCCACACCATCCACCTCCAGCTCCATCCGCACCAGCGGGTAGGACTTCGTAGCATTGATCCCCTGAACTACCACCACCCGAGCAGCGTTAATCGGTCTACCAGTAAAGTTCCTTAACCCATAACTAGCGGTGCGCAACATAAGTCGAGTATAATAAATCTGGACTATCTGGCGGCGCGCGACATAGGTCGTGTGGCAATTTCAGCACGTAGTGATGCTGAGAGAGAGAGACAAGTGGTGGCAGGAGAGTAGCGAGCGTATGACTGCTCCAGACCACCGCGGCGAACCTACTGACATGAATCCCACCTCCTCCCTCCCTCTCTCACTCGCTACATACTGAATTGTATGGGGAAAGTACCGAATTACATGCTTTTTGCACTCGTGTTGTGCGGTTGTTGCAAGAAAACTACCGGTCATAAAAGGATCGTTGTGGTGTCATTGGTAAGCTCTGTTTATGCCCTTTCAGGGATAGATACTTGTTTTACGCTCTGGGTCTTATTTAGGCATGAAAATGATCACGTAAACAGCCCTATTTTGGGTAAAAACACCCCGCTGGTGGCTACATATTATATACCGCCTAGGGCGCTCTTAAGGTGTTAACAATGTCTGAGAAGCCCCAGTATCACGCAAAAGCTTAACTCCTCGCCTTTCGCTTGCCCACCTCACAAAACCATGCCCTCTATGACCCCCAAAGACGTCGCGGACAGGGTTCGAGCCTTCCGGGCTCTTGAACACAGGCTGTGTCCCAACCTCTGACGAACTACCCTAGGCAAATTCAGAAGATATAGGCGACACCCCTATGCTGCGGGCCAATGACATAACCTTGTTTGGTGGCTTGTTCGGACAAGCATTTGCAAAGTGACCCTCCTTGTGACATGCAAAGCACTCTTTACTCTTTGGTTTCCCTTGGGAGTGGGAGGTACCATTAGACTTCTTATACGGGACGGTATTTGGTTTATGTTCAGTTTTATTGTCAGTGCTACATGGTTTTGTGTATTTATGTGTATCAAAATTCTTGGGAGGGGGAGGGGTACGATCCTTTACACCCGACTCACTCCTAGCTGCTGCTTCGCACCCTCGAATTAATGACAGTCGGCGGTCAGCCATTTCTGCTGCCTCCTGGAGAGTTCTAGGATTTTTTTCCTTTATAATGTTAAGTCCCCACCTGTGCACTTAAAGAACTGCTCCAAGAGAACCAGCTCACTCAACTCCTCAAAAGTAGCTGCCCTCTCAGAACGCAGCCAATGTCGTAGTGCATCAGACAAGTCCCGGGCGTGTTCTAGGAAGGTACTATCCTTGCCCTTAGTAACACCCGAAACTTCAAGCGGTAAGTTTCTGGTTGTAACTCATAGGCCCGTAGCACAGCCTTCTTTAGCTCATCATAAACTACACAGGACTCTAAAGGTAGTGCATCATACGCTTTTAGCCCCTTTCCTAGGAGTCTTGATGAAACTAATGCTGCCCACTTTTCCTGAGGCCACTGGTGTTCCTGACACTTCTTCTCAAATCGCATAAACTACTCAGTCACACAGAACTCATCGAACACAGGAACTAGTTTAAGCAGGTGCGACAATGATTGGTCCCGATGTCTGTTACCTCCCCCAATATTTCGCCCTGTTACCTCCACTCGAGATCTCTCCAGCTCCCTGTCAGCCCGATACCTAGTAGACTCTGCCTGCAGTTAAGCCTCTCGTATAGCTGTTCTCTCTGCAGCCTCAGCCTGAGCTCTAGCAGCCTCAGCCTGCACACTAGCCTGTCTTTCGGTAGCCTTAACCAGAGCTCTAGCAACCTTAGCCTGAACTCTAGCAACCTCAGCCTGCACACTAACCTGTCTTTCGGCGGCCTCAACCTGAGCTCTAGCAGCCTCAACCTTGGCCATCTCAAGCCGAAACAACAAATCTGGAGTCAACCCTTGAGGAGGGGAAGATGCATTTAATGGGGAGGGTCCCTGCGATTGAATTCCACGCTGCCATTGACAATCAACTTGGGGGTATGTACTAAATTCAGGCACCCTGACGTTTGATACGGGGGTAGAGTGGAGGGGGGGCTGGGGACTGGGGCCCCCAGTCGCCTCTCCACCCAGGTCTCTCCCTTCTAAACCCAATATCAAAGTCCTCATCTGATCTTTCCTCATGCCACTTAAACCCTGGTGACCCTGAAGACCTGCCACACACTTTAAGCCATACTTATTCAGCTTCAACACCCTGGCAGCGGTAAGGGGCACCTCTAAAAATCTTCTAGCACCCTCCTCGCTATCGACTAGCCACTCCACAGGTATTTCTTCCTCTGAGCCCGTATCGTGACCTGACCCATCACTGTGTTCTGATATATTAGACATGTTTGTGTACTGCAGTAATTATCACGGTTATAGAATGTGCCTTTTCTCCTATGCATGTATGTATATACTAATGTTATTTAAAGTCTTTAATGTGTTATATTGGTTGCTCCAAAAAAAAAACTATGTCCACTGTATTCCTCTAATCATAAGGAATCTCAAAACAAATGACCACTATATTCCTCTGTTCAGTAAATCCTATGCAAGGTCGCCATTTGTTATGTCCTGGGATATACAAACACTGGGCTCTTTCTATTGGACTAGGTATGCGGCAACAAGCAACAACGGAAAATGCTAGATCCAATCCTTATCTATAAACCCAGGCAACAAACCACCCTAAACCGTCAAGAGTCCTGCCTGGACAACGAGGTATCCTATGACTCGGTTACAGGGTGCACGCACTATAGACTGCTGATAGTCAAGCAGGCTATATAAAAGATCACACAATTAAGTTGACTTAAAGCTTCAAGGAAAAGATAGATAACAGAATTAAATTGCAGAAACAATTTAATAACAAACTAGAAGAAAGTAAATTAACGTTACGTTACCTGGGAGCTGCGGAGACATAAGAGTTCCCCCGGCACTGCGGAGCTCGACATAGAGTCAGAAAAAAAAAAATCACCTTTTCTCATCGAAAAAAAAGTGGTGGCAGGCCCCTGGGCCATGACTGCTCCAGTCCACCGCGGCCCTACTGACACTAAGCTCCCTCCTCCCTCTTTGACTCGCTATATTCAAACATTGAAAGTATCGATCGACTGTTCCTCAGTGGCCTTGGGTGGAAATTGCAAGAAAACTACATTATACAAGGATCGTTTATTTTGACATCCAAACGCTCTGTTTATGCCCACTCAGGGTTAGGTACCTTTTACAACCCGGTTATTAGGCATTTAATGCTATTAATGGCGCTATTACTGGTGAAAACACCCGCTTTTTGCGGAAACAAAATAAACCTCACAGGACGCGCACTTCAGAGGTTAATTAATACAACTAATTACCCATGCGTGAAAGAAGGTGAAAGCAAACAGTCCTCAAAACATCGTACAGGTAGACAAGATGCGGGTTTCTAAACTGCATGCGGGTACTGTAGGATCTGTTGCTTAGCAAAGAAAGTACGTTACGGATTTAGAGAACTCTTAACTCATAAGCAGGAATAAATACTAGTGATTGGACCTACAGTGTATAATGGCATAGGTATAATTAAATAAAGGCAGCAACTCGCAACATAACCACATACAGGTGTGCTTCTCACTCTTAGTCAGGCAAGCCTGATCGGACAGAGTCTCTAAGCCACACCCTGACTCACAATGCTCACAAAAACGGTAAACTGTGGCACAATAACAAGCATGCAGAAATAATAAACCCCTAGCTGTTAATCTGCCAGGTGGCAGAGGTCTAGCCGGAAGGAAGAAGGAAGAAGCCGGGCTTCGGATACCCAGGCTGAGCCACCTGCTCTAGCCTAGGGACGTTCCCAAGTCTGTGCGCCAAATTACTCTAATTGAAAGGGTGCTCTCTTGAGAGACTCAGATCGCAAGTATCTGACTCTCTCCTGGCGACCCTAAAACAAAAGCAAGACGTGCTAGCGCAGTGCTGAGTGGACTAGGCAAGGGCCCTCACACAACACAACACTAGACACACAGGGACATAGACAAGAAAATGCCCCCAGACTCCCACGGGTATCCTAGTAAAGTCGTGCGGGTCCACAGGACTCGCACCAGCAGACTTTACTTAAAGGATCGCAAAAAGCCTCCCCTCCGGTCTAGCCCCTGCTAACCTGACACAAGAACACACTAGCATGCATGAAACCACCAAATATGAGACAACAAAAAAGCTTCCTAAGTCTCATTAACAATTAAATCTCTGCATAAAGCCCAAAATCCTATCTAGTTATCTGAGAGCTCGTCATTAATACACTAATATATATAAGGTCTATCAAGGGGATGGGATAATTAAATAGATTGGTGAAGTAGTGGAAGGAAGGTATACAAAGTAAGAGAGAAAGTTTCTAAGGGGGGTTGAGAGGGATAGATATCAAGGGGGTCCGAAGGGTACGACAGTGAGGTGAGCTCTGAGTCTTGAATCTGTCTGGACCCCACCCTAGGCATGCAGAATACATCCCAGGCTTGGCAACACTCAACACAGTTGCCGGGTCAAAATCGTCTACCCCGTGCGTGAGTCGAAACTAAGCCTAACGTTGCCAACAAATGCATATGGCAACATCAGGCTCGTCCAAAGCTAGACCCTCCCCGCGAAGCAACGTCCCCCAGCTGGTCTCTCTCTCCCGTTCATCTCCTCCCACTCTCACTAAACTTACATCTTATATATTATAATGAAACAATCAACTATCGAGAATAAAATATACTAAGATGCGTTGGTTAAGAATAAGGGCAGCTACAAGCTGTGAAACAACATAAGAATATCCCAGACATTAGTTACTTTGTCGTAGGATATATACTAAGGAAAAGCCGGACGGCCGGCTGCCGCCAGCCGGTTTCTAAACGGCTGGGGAGAGCATACCCGCACGTGGCTACTATGCAGAAGCGTCACACAAGGTACTGGGAAGCATGAGGTATGAGTACACAGACGGAAAATCTTTGCCAATACAGGAGCGAGCACCAAGGAGCAATTCCTAAGTACTATTGGAGGAATTTCATCTGGACCAGGAGCCTTATCTACTGAGAGATTCTGCAAAATAGTTTTGACATGTCTGGTGTGGATCTTAAGTGAGGGAATTTCAGGCGAATTAAAATTAAGTACAGGGACATCTTGATTTATTTCATCTAAGGTTGAGTTGGTGGAGAAAATATCCGCAAGAAGGTTAGCTTTACCTCGTGGGTCACTTACAAGATTGCCAGTCGGAGATTTTAATGGTGGAATGGATGAAGCAGTAGTGAAGTTCGATTTGAATGAGTTGAGAGTAGACCAAAATATTTTGTTATCATTAGGATTATTTAGAAGTTTATTTGCCTGCTTGTGGAGAAAGTTTGATTTAGTTAGGTTTAATACAGTTTTGGCATGGGTCCTGATGTTTCTAAAGTAATTAAAGGCTTCATGTTTTTTTGATCTTGTGTATGCATTGTAGGCTATTGCTTTTTGTTCAGTTACTCTAGCACAATTATGGTCAAACCATTTAGGTGAATTAGATCTTTTACTGTACTTTTGATGAGGAATAAAAGTTTCCATTCCAATTTTTACAAAATCTTGTATGTGGCTCAAGGTGGAGTGTGCATCATTAGAAAAGAAAGAGGTCCAGGGAATATCAATAAAGAAACCTTGAAGACCCTCCCAGTCTGCCCTATCTTCATGCCATTTAGTCCACCAAAACAGGTTCAGAGTGGAAGGTGTGGTAGGTGATAGACAGGTGGCCTGTATCAGACAGTGATCAGAAGATCCAAGCGGGGACCTCACTGTAACATCATAATTTTCTGAATTGGTTGTTAAAAATAATTCCAGTAGGTGGGAATTATGATTAGGATTATCTGGTACAACGGGTGGGTTGGTTGACTAGTTGAGTGAGATTAAACGAGTCTGCAAATAGCTCACATTCAAGACCAGCATCATCAGTCCTGGCTGAATGAGTGAGCCATTCAACATTATGGACATTAAAATCACCCAACACAGTGATTTCAGAAGAAGCATTTAGGTTGAGGACACTGAGTTGTGAGGACAGAGAATCAAAAAGACTTTGCTCTGGAGGAGTATTTGGGGAACGGTATATGCAACATATGTATTTAAATTTACCAGCAGAAATTAATTTGTATATAGAATAATCAAAATAGGGACAATTGAAACTAGTAACCTCCTCCAGGGCAATTTCAGATTTTGCGAAGCAACATACACCTCCTTTAGGTCTGAAATTTTGGAGCAGTTGATAACCTGGAAAATTAAATCTAGAAGTGTCAGATGTGGATGTTACTTGAGTCTCTGTCAAAAAAAGGAGAGTAGGGGATTCTGCTTGAAGAAATTGGTGTACAGAATTGATGTTAGAGTGAAGTCCCCTTATATTACTAAGGAAAAAGCTGCACCGACGAGCAGCTTTGGAACGTTGCAATGCTCTTGACACAGTAACTTGTTGGTTCGATATGATACATAAATATATATATATATATTGTTACAAATCTGGACCTCAATTGCTTAGAGACTGTATACGAAAATAATTACTAAAGCAAATGCACCTTGTCTCTCTAACAAGCAACACCACGACGCAACAGGTAAGAGCACAATAAACGCTTCCAGTCTAGTGGATAGTGCACACTGCCCTGCTCCTATTCTGAATAATATGTAGAGACAGAAATAATCATGTAACTTAGTAGCTACGAGAACTCGAAACCAACACCAGGATTAGCAATGCTGGGTTGGATAATCAAATCAGTTAAATACATAGGCTACCAGCAGACATAAAAGAAAGAAGAGTGCAGATGTACTTCAAGCATCACAGGCTATGCGCAGTTGCGCACCCTCGACAGTACTAAACCGTGCACAAACCAGCCAACGGTAGTCCACTCACAACCCAAGAGAGTTGCACATAATAATATTTGATACATATAATAATGAACTAACAATACAAGGCAGTGTCCTAATATGAATACTAACCTCGGGGGTGATATTAGTGGAAGCAGGTTGCCCTGACCACACCTAATATCACACCAATATATCCTACTTCAACCTGGGCCCCCCAGTGAGATACCACCCAAAAACAATGAACTCTAGCGAGTCCACCTCCCACACTCACTTAACTATGGGCGGGGGGGTGGGGGGGGGGGGTGGGGGGGGTGGGGGGGGGGGGGGGGGGTGGGGGTCCAGACTGAAGTTGGATTTCTAATTAATATTAAACACTCCGTTGCTTCAGTTCAAAACCCGAGACAGGGAACTAACGCAAACGCTGAGGCAGAACCGTCAAGGTTGTTACCGGGTCCTGAGCACAAACACTGGGAAAAATTATGTAGGGGTTATGGATGTGTGTGTGTGTGGATTGTCTATGGGATTAACAGTGCTATTAGTAAGGACCCCGGCAAGCCTCCCAACTCTCCCTATCACGGATCCCGAAGTAAGCCACCAGAGATACAGGACATATGATAAAAATGGAAATATAATAAATGCTGATCAGAGAAAAAGAATAATAAAAAGAATAATTGAATGTCTAGGATTCTCTGTTAATTACGTTACGTTAATATCTGTGCAAGCAAGGACATCAAAAGGGGCAGACTGGTGGGCCACGAGAGAGAGAGAGCACCACCTATATCGTCTGGCCGCCTAGCAGAGAATGGCGAGACCTAGCGTCACTAGCGCCAGGCGGCCTCAAAACTAAATGGTTGCAATCTATCACCACACGATATGATAACACTAGGACACTTCACAAGAATAACTTATAACAACGTATTCCTGTGTTAACATATTGGATAAAACAGCGTGGCAGATAAAATAAAGTATATCTTGATATTGTAACACAACTAAACTTGCAATGGTCACGTAATTAAACAAAAACTCCTGGTGCCAGCAAAATCGCCTCCCCCCCTACTAGACAGGAGCAACATTTCTTCCACCCCTACCCTCCCCTTGCTTGCAAGCCCCGACGTTGCCACTGCCAACTTCATATCCGAAACTGATAACACTATTGGCTCATTCTACACAAAAGTTTATTGAGACAAAAATTGTTAGAGGTACGGCAAAACTAGACATGTTCAATTATAAGGATATCGGGGTGAAACTCACAATACCAGGTCTTTCTAATAGACTTGGCACAGCTGCATACAGAAGACAGGCACCAACAAAAGTCTGGCTACTCTAAAAGACCCCAAAAGACCCTGGTCATTGTGACACCTTCACACGGGGGGGGGGGGGGGGGAGGGGGGGGGGTAGTTTTGGAGCTTTGAAACAAAACTTTCATCATTAGTTTACAACTGCAAAATATGTACATTGACAGTCTTTTGTATTTTTTTATATTTTATAGATTTTTTAACATGAGTAAATATGACTTACTTATAAATAGCCTCGTGCTCTCCTATCACCTCTCAGAGGAAGACTCACGGGACAAATAGTCTGCCAGGACATTATCAACACCACGGATGTGCCTAACATCGAGATGATATTCTTGCAACATCAAGCTTCAGCGAGTAAGTCTCTGGTTTTTGTCCTTGGGCTTATTAACACACTGCTGACATTAGGTTCAGAGGTTTTATCAGAGGAGCTGAGTTGCCACCAACGTTTAAGCACTGCGGAAATTACTAGCTCATATGACGCAAAATCGCGTCATAAACTTATTGGAGAGGCATGGAGATAAGTCCATATGACGCGATCGAATCATATGAGTTTTTGGTTATAAGTTCCAGCGTCAAATCGCAAGGAAGAACTGCAAAGGATGATGGTCAGAGTAAATTCTGAGCACAGGCCCATATGGTGGCAAATAAACAGCAAAATGGTGTAAACTCAAAATAATAGCTAGCAACTCCCTTTCGTTCACAGAATAATTATTTTGTGCTCGGTTAAACTTTTTCGAAAAGTAGGGAATGGGGTGCTCAACATCATCCCCGAACTCTTGCATCAACACAGAGCCGGCACCCACATCGCTCGCGTCTACTACCAAGACGAAAGGCCTGTTGAAATCTGGGGCATGTAATATAGGATGGCAACAGAGGAGGCTTTTGACATCTTTGAAAGCCTGCTCACACTCTGTTGTCACTTTAAATGGTTTGTTCTTTTGTAGCAAATGTGTCAATGGGGCAAGCACGGTGGAATATCCATTGATGAACTGGCGATAATAGCCTATCATGCCAAGGAAACGTTGCACGGCTTTCTTAATATGAGGTGCTCGGAAACTCTGGATAGCCTCCACCTTCGCCCGAGGGGGACAGACCTGGCCGTGGCCAACAACATAACCCAGATATTGCACCCGAGCCTGCACGAACTTGCACTTTGCCAGGTTGACCAGCCTCAGACAACTTCCGGAAAAGCTCACCCACATTGGCCAAATGGTCAGTCCAATTTGTGTCGTAAACAACAACATCATCTATGTAGACCAAACAATTGGGGACATCATGCACAACCCTGTCCATTAATCGCTGAAATGTGGCGGGAGCATTCTTCAAGCCGTAAGGCATTACCTGGCACTGATACACTCCTCCACCCACCACAAAACTAGCGATTTTCTTGGCACGTTCGGTTAGTGGGACTTGCCAATAGCCTTTAACTAAGTCCACTTTTGTGATGAACGTGGCTGCCCCAATCTTGTCTACCGAGTCATCGACTCTCGGTAAAGGGTAGGTATCTGTCTTGGAGAGTAAATTTACTTTGCGAAAATCAACACAGAAGCGGATCTTACCATCAGGCTTAGGCTGCAAAGTTACCGGGCTTGACCACTCACTCCAGCCTTTCTTGATGAGGCCCTTGTCAACCATATACAACAGCTCAGCGTCAAGAGCGAGCTGCTTCTGTGGATTAACTCTGTAAGGTGGTAATTTCATAAGCTTATTCTCTCCCACATCGATGTCATGCACCGCCCAAGATATCAAACCTGGTGCATCCCCGAACATGTGTGGATAAGCCCACAAGGTAGTACACATCTCCTCAACCCTTTCCGGAAGTAAATGGGTCAATTTCTCCCGCAGGGCAAGGTACCCGTTCTAGGCCCATGTCCCAGCCGGCACAGCCTCACCTGGGAAAAGCTCCTTCTCCTCCTTCATGCCTTCTACAACCAGGACAGGGCAACGAGACACGGCATCCTGGTCCTTGGGACCGGAGAATTGGGGAGAGTGCAGAGTGGGGTTGAGAGGCACTGCAGGAGCCTTGCCTGGCGTTCCCACAGTGCATGAACCACTAGCCCCGGGACCCGGGTTATCAAACCACCATCCACCAGGCCTGAGCTCACCCTGCACCTCCGACTCCAACTCTCCAGTCAATAACATAGGCAAGAAATTGACCGTATCTGACTCAACTTTCCCCACTGACCCGTTCTGAGCGGATACAGTAGCAGTGACGACAATTTTCTCCCCGACCTTAGAAAACAAGTGTGTCAATGAAGCATCACTCTGCTGCGCCTCACCAATCTCCCCGGTGCCATGTTGGTAAGATTAGGTATAGCCTCCAAGTCGGTCTGATTCGATGATACAGGATCAACCGGTCCTCCCGTAGGGATCCGATCGCTCCCTTCAGTATCACCTCTGGCACCGGGCGAAATGAGTGAGGAGCTTTCCGCTGAGCCTTACTCCTCGTCCTGCACACCCTTGGCACACTGCAGATCAGTCGAATCTATGGGTGATGCAGATTCATTACTGTACATCCCTCGATCAGATCTATCTCCTCCTCAAACAATTCCTCCGGCTGTGCAACCTGGGCCATAGATCTTGTGACCGCACACACCGGAAACAAATCGGGAGGCAGCTTCTTAGCCTCCTTGTTCCTCTCCTCCGGCTGTACCTGCTCCGACACCACTACCGGAGGTGGAAAGACTCTACTCCCTGGCATATCTGCTCCAAGCAGAAAATCAATCCCCTCCACAGGTATTGTGTCCACGACCTCTACCTTCGCCGTCGCCGTGACTACAGGACACCTAAGATGAACAGGGACGAGGATATAACAGGCCTCAGTATTTACACCTCGACATAGCACAAACTCGTCAGATTTTATCGGCTTCCCCGTCAAGTTCAAACACATGGACTGCTTCGCGCCTGAATCCCTAAGAACCTTGACTGGATACACCTTCCCACACAGCTCTACTTTACCCTCATGAATGAAAGCCCGGTACCAAGCGAGCGAGGCTTCTAGACCTGCATTGGTACCTAGTTGAGACACTTTGTTGGGGGCAGGCTGTGCCACGGCCGTTGGCACCCCATGCTTCACCCTTCGGTCTGCCTCCAACCTCGGTAACAAGGATTCATCCCCTCCTCCCTCGATACCAACAACAAACGACACAGGCTTAGCAATCGCTGCAGAAGACTTTGCCTTGGGACAGTTTGGTTTAATATGTCCGGTTTGTTTACACCCATAACACCTAACAACACTGGAATCAGGTCAGGCTGAATTTTGTGATTTCTGTTTGTCTCCACCGTTATTGTTACGTGTGGGACCAGGGCCACTATTACTGTACCCTCCACTTCCACCTGCTCGGTACTTCTCGTCACGTGCAGTCGTGGGGGGGGGGCATATCTGGAACGATCAGTAAAACCCTTGGTTGCCAACACTCGATCGTCAGCCCACACGGCAGCATCAGACAGCTTGCCGGGCCGCTTCTCACGGATATTTTGGCAAATCTCCTTGTCGACATTGTTGGTAAAGTATTCTAGCAGGAAAAGCTCAACTGCCTCATTTAAATTGGTTACATTTTCACTCAAAAGCCAACGAGACAAACAATCATGGAGGTACTTAGCAAACTCAACATGAGTATGATTAGGCTTCTTCCTTGCATTACGAAATTTAAGGCGATGGGCTTCTGGCCTGAGTTCATAAGCCTTAAGGATAGCCTGCTTTAAATTATCATACCCTGCCAAGTCCTCCACTGACATTCTATCATATGCCTCGAGCGCTTTTCCCTTGAGAACATTTGCCACCAATGCCGCCCAGCGTTCCCGTGGCCACTCGAATTCCCGTGCTTTCTTTTCAAATTGCTGGAACCATTCAGCGACTTTTCCTTCGTCAAAAGCGGGAACCAGCTTCAGGCTACGAGACAACTTTAACTCGTTAGATTCCTCCCTGTGTACCGTGCCAACTTGTCCCCTTGTGTACCTACCCCCGTCTACCTCAACTTGGGTTCTTTGTAACTTTATTGTCATTCTCTGTGTTTCTAACCTCTCCTGCATCTCTCTCTCTTCTCTTTTCTCCTGTATTTCTCTCTCTTTCTCTTCTCTTTTCTCCTGCATTTCCAATTTCTTCAACTCTAGTTGTACTAAAGCATCACTCGATAGCCCTACTGAGGCAAAAGTAGGGGGAGGTGTAGGAACATAAACGGGACGGTAACGTGGCTGAATTGTAGAATATCCGGCAGGCATAAATGGGGGGGGGGGGTTTGTAACCTGGTTCTGTGCCGCCCAGCCAGCGGCAGGAGTAGAGTGTAAAGGATAAAAATGGGGTTGAGTAAGTTGGGGCACACCAGGGGGCACATCAGGCAACAACAGGGGAATAACAGTAGGACATGTCAACTGGGAAGACGCAATGCTATCAATAAGAGGACTGGATGAGCACGGCGGAGAGCGTGCAGGTGAGATATAGCCTCCTGCCGGACGGCACAGTTGTTGGCTCAGCCTCCTCTGCAACATCATAATAATACTGCCATATATACTGCTGACATGCTTCCCTCATGGTAAGAAGAGACCCCTCTACTCCCAACACTGATGCGATCAACCTCAATTCCTCCACCCGTCTCAACTGCATCTGCTCCCATTCTGGAGAACTCCGAAGGAACACTCTCCCATCCTCCTTACTGGTGATGTGCAACGGCACGACACTCTCCACCTCCTCCTCTCTCACTTGTTGTTCAGACATAGTAAAATATAAAATGCTAGACACCTATTCTAAAAAAAAATCCTCTGATCAAAAATAAATCTTATTAATACTGCTTGTACTATTCTGATTATCCTGGGCAAGGTCGCCACTGTTACTAATCTGGACCTCAGTTGCTTAGAGACTGTATACGAAAATAATTACTAAAGCAAATGCACTTTGTCTCTCTAACAAGCAACACCACGACGCAACAGGTAAGAGCACAATAAACGCTTCCAGGCTCTTCTCAGGGCTTAAGGTGCACACTGCCCTGCTCCTATTCTGAATAATATGTAGAACAGAAATAATCATGTAACCTACTAGCTACGAGAACTCGAAACCAACACCAGGATTAGCAATGCTGGGTTGGATAAGCAAAACAGTTAAATACATAGGCTACCAGCAGACATCAAAGAAAGAAGAGTGCAGGTGTACTTCGAGCATAACAGGCTATGCGCGCCCTCGACAGTCCTAAACCGTGTGCAAACCAGCCAAAGGTAATCCACTCTGAACCCCAAAGAGTTGCACATAATAATATTTTATACATATAATAATGAACTAACAATACAAGGCAGTGTCCTAATATGACTACTAACCTCGGGGTGATATTAGTGGAAGAAGGTTGCCCTGACCACCTCTAATATCACACCAATATATCCTACTTCAACCTGGGCCCCCCAGTGAGATACCGCCCAAAATCAATGAACTCTAGCGAGTCCAACTCCCACACTTACTTAACAATGGGGGCGGGTCCAGACTGAAGCTGGATTTCTAAGTAATATTAAACACTCCGTTGCCTCAGTTCGAAACCCGAAACAGGGAACTAACGCAAACGCTGAGGCAGAACCGTCAAGGTTGTTACCGGGTCCTGAGCACAAACACTGGGAAAAATTATGTAGGGGTTATGGATGTGTGTGTGTGGATTGTCTATGGGATTAACAGTGCTATTAGTAAGGACCCCGGCAAGCCTCCCAACTCTCCCTATCACGGGTCCCGAAGTAAGCCACCGGAGATACAGGACATATGATAAAAATGGAAATATAATAAATATTGATCAGAGGAAAAGAATAATAAAAAGAATATATGAATGTCTAGGATTCTCTGTTAATTACATTACGTTAATATCTGTGCAAGCAAGGACATCAAAAGGGGCAGACTGGTGGGCAACGAGAGAGAGAGAGCACCACCTATATCGTCTGGCTGCCTAGCAGAGAATGGCGAGACCTCGCGTCACTAGCGCCAGCCGGCCTCAAAACTAAATGGTTGCAATATATCACCACACGATATGATAACACTAGGACACTTCACAAGAATAACTTATAATAACATATTCTTGTGTTAACATATTGGCTAAAACAGCGGGGCAGATCAAATAAAGTATATCTTGATATTGTAACACAACTAAACTTGCAATGGTCACGTAATTAAACAAAAACTCCTGGTGCCAGTAAAATCGCCTCCCCCCCCCCCCCCCCCCCCCCCCCGGGAGTCAGGAGCAACATTTCTTCCACCCCTACCCTCCCCTCGCTTTCAAGCCCCGACGTTGCCACTGCCAACTTCATATCCGAAACTGATAACACTCTATTGGCTCATTCTACACAAAAGTGTATTGAGACAAAAATGCTTAGAGGTACGGCAAACCTAAACATGTGGAATTAGAAGGATATCGGAGTGAAACTCACAATACCAGGTCTTTCTAATAGACTTGGCACAGCTGCATACCGAAGACAGGCGCCAACAAAAGTCTGGCTACTCCTAAAAGACCCTAAAAGACCCGGGTCATTGTAACAATACATATATATACATATATATATATATATATATATATATATATACTGTATATATATATTTATATTCTGTATATATATATATATATATATATATATATATATATATATATGTAATATATATATATAAATAAATATATATAAATACATAAATATATAAATATACATATATATATATATTGTTACGTTACGTATCTTGATCCTCAAGTGGTTAACTTGATGAATCTAGATAGCACAGAGATATATAATAAAGTATCAGTCAGCTGAAGGCAAAACAAAAGTAAAATCTAATAAAATTATTTCCTGTTGTTTCTTCCTTTCCTTTTGGATCTTAGGACTTGGTATCCTTTATTGACAGATAATCTTTAATTATGGAAAAATACTGAAACTAATTAAAGTCATGTAGTATTTATATAGAATTATTATTTAACCGAAGCTTTGTAGGCTATGGTTATGAA
This sequence comes from Paralithodes platypus, assembly GCA_032716605.1. Lineage (NCBI taxonomy): Eukaryota > Metazoa > Arthropoda > Malacostraca > Decapoda > Lithodidae > Paralithodes > Paralithodes platypus. The sequence goes on from CM064554.1 coordinate 29,929,321, forward strand.
CCGAATAAGTTATATCTAAAGAAGGACTATTAATTATATATCAAGTCTTGAAAGATAAATATTAAGGTAAGAATATTTCTATCTCTTACCCTTTTTGAAATGAATAGATAAGTATTCTTATATTATGTCCTTTTATTTATATTTAATGTAGTTATTATTCTTGGTTCTTGTCATTCGTTAATAGTATTATATTATTATTATCATCAGGATTAATATCAAAGTCACATAAAAAGTTAGATATACTGTATATTTAATAATTAGTTAAATGTATTTCTTAACCACGTAACATTGAAGCTTGGTTATGAGTAAATTAAGTTACAGGATCGCTTCATAGATTCGATTCAGGTCTCACTCAAATAATATGAAAAGCAAAATAATATTTTGAAGCTAAAAGAATTTTCTTCAGCTTAGGAAATCACTAGAAGTAACATTAAAACAGCCATGTTAGTCTAAGGCGATAATACTAATAAGAGACAATAGTATCACCGTACTAAGCACCGTTAAGCAATGTAAGCTTAATTAAAAGAAAATGAAAGAACTCGTAAGTCTTAATATAAAACAATAGTATTACTTTTATCATAACCCAATTACTTAAAGAGTTGCTTCAGTCCACAAGTCAGTCAACTAAAATAGTTAAGTACATAATAGTAGCGTTAACGTTAATTCTTCCCAATCACATATCTCACTAACCAACATAACGTAAGTGTTTACACCGAACACACTTACAACACACTTATATAATCTGACTGACAGTCACAATCCCATAATAATACTTCACCCCGTCTTCCTCCAGCTGCAAGTTCACCTTCCCAACTCCAAATGAGACTGATTTGAATGCCCACTACTCGGGTCTTATATACTAAACAATGATGGTGTAGGAACGAATCAGGAGGCGAGGGATGGTGCGCGCCCCAATCACAGCTTCTCGAGTTGCGTAGCAGGTGCGTGGTCCAATGGAGTCTCCTGGCGTCGATCATCGTCATAGCGTCGGGTCATCGAAGTAGTTTGCAGGGTCCCTTATGACGCACGCATGTGTGAAGGCTTGTTTGCTGGTATGCAGACGAGCTGGTTTCCCACTCGCTGGTTCACTCGCTGGTCTGCTTCGCCGACTGGGTAATTTGGCACTCCTTCTACTCTGAATTCTAACTCTTAAATAAACATACAGGGCTCAGTATGTCAGACCTCCCCCCTAGAAAAGAGTTTAAGGAGTATAGTACATAATATGAAACATAATACATAAATAGATTCACCACCAGATTGGCAACAGCAAGATTATAATGAGGATATAATAAGGATATCACCCAAAGTAGGCAACGTCTCCAGGTACCACATCAGAACATAGCCGGAACGTAGCTGGAGCGTTATTCGAACTGCAAGGCATCTCACAGCTGAAGCTTGAAAGCGCACTACTAAAGCATGATATTTACCTCGCTACAAGGGAGAGCTAATTGCCAAAATCCTCTCATTAAATTAATCTTACTGCTGTATGAGGCCAACCTGGTAAATGCAATCTTTTAATAGATACGTGATAGGCAATCGGCTAGCGCGTTCTGGACTCCCTTAATATGTTTGACATCCAGGGTGTATTCCTGCAGCAAGAAACTCCACCTGGTCAGTCGTTGGTTTTTATTTTGGAACTTATGCAAAAATGTTAAGGGGTGATGGTCAGTATACACAGTGATGGCACCAGAGGCAGATTGCACATAGCCAGCAAAGTATTGAAGGGATAAAATTAATGCTAACAGCTCCTTCTCAATGACTGAATAGTTACATTGAGCAGAATTTAATTTTTTACTAAAATAGCACACCGGATGCAATACTTCACAGTCATCTTCCTGTAGCAATACTGCACCAGTATTGCTCGCATCCACTGCTAGGGAAAAAGATCTGTTAAAATCAGGAGCTCGGAGTACAGGATAATTAGATAAAATATATTTGGTAGCATTAAAGGCCTCCTCACATTCAGAGGACCACTCAAACTTCACATCCTTACGGAGAAGATCTGTCAGAGGAGCTGTCAACCTAGAAAAGCTTAAGATGAAACGTCGATAATAACCAATCATGCCTAGGTACCTTTGGATATGTTTCTTAGTGCTAGGAGTTGGGAATTCTAGAATAGACTCTACCTTTGCTTGAGGAGGTGCAACCTGCCCCTGACCTACCGTATATCCTAGATACTGGACCGTACTCTTTACAAAGGTGCATTTCTTAAGATTAACCACCAGATTGGCATCAGCAAGATTTAAGAACAGCAATCTAAGTTGGTAAAGATGCTCCTCCCATGATTGTGAAAAGATAATATCATCGATGTAGACAACGCATCCAGGTACCCCTTCAGTCACCAAATTCATGAGGCACTGGAATATAGCTGGAGCGTTTTTCAAGCCGTAGGGCATTACGTTACAGCAGAAGGCTTGATTGTTGACTACAAAGCATGATATTTCCCTCGCTCTAGGGGTGAGAGCTACTTGCCAATATCCCTTCATTAAGTCAATCTTGTTGATATAGGTTGCTGTACAAATCTGGTCAATGCAGTCGTCGATCCGTGGCAGTGGGTAGGTATCGTTATTTGTGACAGCATTAACTTGCCTATAGTCCATACATAACCTATGGCTCCCGTCTGGCTTTGGCACAAGTATGACCGGACTACTCCACTGGCTTAACACCTTAAGAGCGGCCTATGCGGTTTATTTATATGTACCGCCCAGCGGGGTGTTTTTAGCCAAAATAGGGCTGTTTACGTGATCATTTTCATGCCTAAATAAGACCCAGAACGTAAAACAAGTATCTATCCCTGAAAGGGCATAAACAGAGCTTTCGAATGACACCATAACGATCCTTTTATGATGGCTAGTTTTCTTGCAATAACCGTGCAACGCGAGTGCAAAAAGCATGTAATTAGGTACTTTCCCCATACAATTCCTTATATAGCGAGTGAGAGAGGTAGGAGGGAGGTGAGATTCGTGTCAGTAGGTTCGCCGCGGTGGTCTGGAGCAGTCATACGCTCGCTACTCTCCTGCCACCACTTGTCTCTCTCTCTCAGCAACATTACGCGCTGAAATTGCCACTCGAGTTATGTCGAGCGCCGCCACATAGTCCAGCTTTATTTAACTCGACTTATGTGGTGAGCCGCTAATTAAGGGTTAAGGCCCTTGTGATCAGCTCGTTTGATAACAAAAAGTCAAGCTCGACCTGCAGTATACTCCTGCGTTGTGGTGAGACACGGTATGGGGATAGTTTAATGGGAGTTGCATCCCCTACGTCGATGTCGTGCAAGGCCAAAGAAGTGAGCCCTGGAGTATCACGGAACACACTGGGAGACTGAGATAAAACAGAGATTAGTTGGTTCGCTTGATCAGAGGGAAGATGACATGGTTTAGATGGTAATTCCCCCCAAGCTACTGAGTTATACTGAAAGTTGGATAGGCTACATGACAAGTCTAAGTCTGCATGGATACCTTCAGGCTCTGGAACAGTCTGTTGCGGGTCAGTAAGAGAACTGAAGACTTTGTCCGCACCAGGCTGTCCACAGGCCCTGACATTCACTGCCACAGTGGGAGAATCTGGAAGATAGGAATCAGGGGACCTATGGTAGGGTTTCAACATATTTATATGGAATACCTGCGTGGGCTTTCTCCTGTCTGGGGTAGTTACTAGATAATCGGTAATGCTCACCCTATGAATGATCTTATATGGGCCCCTGAACTTGGCAGATAAAGATTGGCCAAAAAGGGGGAGCAGGACCAAAACCTCATCACCGGGCTGAAACTCCCTCTCACGGGCTTTTCTGTCATACCAGTTCTTCATGGAGCTTTTAGCCACTGTCAAGTTTTGAGCTGCAAACTCACATGAGGATCTCAGCCGGATTTTGAAATCTGAAACATACTTGGAGGTTTTGGTTCCCCTCCTGGCCAACTAGGCTATCCTGCAATAGTTGCAAAGGACCTCTTACCTGGTGACCGAAAACTAGCTCATTAGGGGAAAAACCCAGGGATTCAGTTGGAACCTCATGAGTAGCAAATAAAAGAAAAGGTACCCCCTTATCCAACTCAACTCCGGTCTCTGTACAATATTTACGCAACATTCCTGTTAATGTCTGATGATATCGTTCGAGAACCCCTTGACTCTCTGGGTGGTAGGTGCTAGACTTAACATGCTCGATACCCAACTCCTTCAGGGACTGCTGGAAAATGTTAGAGGTAAAATTGGTACCTTGATCACTTTGCACCTCATGGGGGAAACCCATTCTGGTGAAGAATTTGAGAAGTTCCTTGATGACAGTTGGAGCAGAGGTAGTCCTTAAGGGTATAGCCTCTGGGTAGCGAGTTGCCATGTCCATAATAGTTAATAAATAATTGTTACCTTGGGAAGTCTTAGGCAATGGGCCTACATGTCCACTACCACCCGAGTAAAAGGATTCTCGAAGACAGGCAAGGGCACCAGAGGATGTACAGGCACTTTCTGATATGGTTTTCCTGTCATCTGGCAAGTGTGACCCACTCTATAAAACTCCACCACATCTGCACGCATTCCTGGCCAGTGAAAGTGGGCTCTGATTCTGTCTAGAGTTTTTCTCACACCTAGGTGTCCTGCCAATGGTATACAATGTGCCATTTCCAAGATATCTCTACGACAAGGTTTGGGGACTACTACTTGATGGACGTCCCAGGCCCCGTCATCGATTGGTCTGTGTGGCTGTCTCCATCTACGCCACAATACTCCTCCTTTGAGGTAGAAACATTCACCACCCTCCTTCTCACATTCCTCTTCACTCATGGCCCTGGCAGCTAACTCCCTGCACTCACTATCATCTCTCTGTATCTCTACCAGGCCACTAGGACAATTTGGAGGGGTTTCATGGTCATCATTAGGGTCAAGATGAGCCATAAAGGTGTCAGATAAATCCACCTCAGTCACATCATCAGGCACAGTTGGAGCGTCATTCACACTCTCATCATCCCTTTCATCAACTCTTACATTCATTACATTTCTGTCTGAGGGAACTGCTACTTGAGACATTGAACGTGTGACAGCACACACAGGGAAAACTGTTGGCATCTCCTTTTCGAGCTCACCGGTTAGTGGCTCGTTAACAGGGGAAAGTGACAAAATGGGGTCTGGTCGGACCTTCTCACCTGCTACATCATTCCCCAAAAGGAGTGTTACCCCAGGCACAGGGATATCTTGGGACCTACACAAAGCTATGGTGGCCTCACCCTGTAGTAACTCACATTCAATTTCGCCTTTTACCAAGTATGCATAAAATTGGCCTCCAGCACCTCTCATTACAACTGGTTCGCCAGGTGGGCACTCAGTGTAAGGATTCACCATGAGGGTGCTAGTAGAACCTGTGTCTCTCAGAATTTTACCTCATGCATACAACCATTTAATCTCACGTTGCCAGATGAAACAAAGGGACGGTAACTGTCCTGCACTGATGGTGAAATTATTATTGGCTTAAACCTAGTGGGTTGCACCACACATGCTACTACACCCCTGTCTAGATGATTTACGTTAGCTGCTAGGTACTCCTGTCGGGAGTCCTGTATTAAAGGAACTTTTGGTGCTAGGTACTCCTTCTGTCGGGAGTCCTGCATTAAAGGAACTTTTGGTGCTAGGTACTCCTTCTGTCGGGAGTCCTGCATTAAAGGCACATAGGGAGTTTGAGATACGGCGGCAACTGTCTTACCCGATCTCTCGGTTTTCTCCTTGGCCAAGCACTGATTAGCTAGGTGGCCTCTCTTGCCACAAAAAGTACATACTTTAGGGGATACGGGAACGTTCCCTCTTTGAGCAATACTATTACTTTGGGCCCCACCTCTGTTACCATTGCCCTGAGTCGCATTTTTAGTTGGGGGAACAATTCTATTGTGGCTATCTGGGGAAGACGTTACAGGCTTGTGACTGGGTCTGTCAGATTTGTGATTGGGATACTTAAAATTAGAACTAAAATTATCGTAGGGCTTCTTTCCACGAAATTTGTTGTTGAGCACGTATGTGTCAGCCATGTCAGCGGCGTCGGCAAGACAATCTACCTTTTTCACCCTTAATTGATAGGCTACAGAAGAATCAATTTTCCATAGGACATTTTCTAACAGGACCAACTCCTTCAGATCGTTGTAGCTTGTGACTTTCTTACTCTTGACCCAATGATTGAAAGTTTTAGTCATGGTCCTGGCAAATACCTTATGGGTTTCTTCTACTTTCTTCTGGTTTTTACGGAAAGATTGCCTGTAAGCCTCAGGCTGTAATTGATAGGTTTTTAGGATAGCTTCTTTGAGAGTGTCATAATCCTGCCTAACTTCTGCTACTTCTGACAAATACGTGGCTCGAGCCTGCCCTGTCAAAACGGTTTGTAACATAAAAGGCCATTGATCTCTTGTCCACTTCATAACTCCAGCAACTTCCTCAAACAAAACAAAGAAATCCTGCACATTATCCTCAGTGAAAGGTGGAATGACACTAGTCATAGTCAATCCCAGAGGGGGAGCAATTAAGGGAGCATTTGTATTGACATTTAGTTGAGCCGTACGATATTGATATTCACATTGTTCGGGCGTTGCTCTGGCTTTTATTCTGGCTTGTTCGGTATTTGCTCTGGTTTGTTCGGTTGTTTCTCTGGCTTTTATTCTGGCTAGTTCTAGTTCGAATAATTGATCAACGGTAAAACCAGGTGGCAATTGCTCATCAAGTTGGCTAGGGTTACTCGGGATCCCACCAACTGCTCCGTCACCCTCCTCGCCTTCTACAGGGAACAAGTGGGTTTTTATGGTCTGAGCCACCTCTACTTTGGACATGTTTGAGACACTTAACTGGAGATGTGAGGCAAGCACTTTCAGTTCGGATTTTGACAGACGGTCAATATCAGGGGCTGTGGGTTCTGATTCTATGAAAACTCGAGCATCTTCGTCACTAACTAGATCAGGCATGATTAATATTTGATTTTTAAGTAGTGAAACGGTAATGAAACTGAGTGAAACTGTATGAAACGAATCCTGGCAAGGTCGCCACTCTTCTGTTACGTATCTTGATCCTCAAGTGGTTAACTTGATGAATCTAGATAGCACAGAGATATATATTAATGTATCAGTCAGCTGAAGGCAAAACAAAAGTAAAATCTAATAAAATTATTTCCTGTTGTTGCTTCATTTCCTTTTGGATCTTAGGACTTGGTATCCTTTATTGACAGATACTCTTTAATTATGGAAAAATACTGAAACTAATTAAAGTCATGTAGTATTTATAAAGAATTATTATTTAACCGAAGCTTTGTAGGCTATGGTTATGACCCGAATAAGTTATATCTAAAGAAGGACTATTAATTATATATCAAGTCTTGAAAGATAAATATTAACCCTTATTTAGCGGCGAGCAACATAAGTCGAGTTAAATAAAGCTGGACTATGTGGCGGCGCTCGACATAACTCGAGTGGCAATTTCAGCACGTAATGTGGCTGAGAGAGAGACAAGTGGTGGCAGGAGACTAGCGAGCGTATGACTGCTCCAGACCACCGCGGCGAACCTACTGACACAAATCTCAGCTCCCTCCTCCCTCTCTCACTCGCTACATACTCAATTATGTACTGAAAGTACCGAATTACCTGCTTTTTGCACTCGCGTTGCACGGTTATTGCAAGAAAACTATCCATCATACAAGGATCGTTATGGTGTCATTCGAAAGCTCTGTTTATGCCCTTTCAGGGATAGGTACTTGTTTTACGTTCTGGGTCTTATTTAGGCATGAAAATGATCACGTAAACAGCCCTATTTTGGCTAAAAACACCCCGCTGTGCGGTACACATAAATAAACCGCATAGGCCGCTCGTAAGGTGTTAAGGTAAGAATATTTCTGTCTCTTACCCTTTTTGAAATGAATAGATAGTATTCTTATATTATGTCCTTTTATTTATATTTAATGTAGTTATTATTCTTGGTTCTTGTCATTCGTTAATAGTATTATATTATTATTATCATCAGGATTAATAACAAAGTCACATAAAAAGTTAGATATATATTTAATAATTAGTTAAATGTATTTCTTAACCACGTAACTTTGAATTTTGATTATGAGTAAATTAAGTTACAGGATCGCTTCATAGATTCGATTCAGGTCTCACTCAAATAATATGAAAAGCAAAATAATATTTTGAAGCTAAAAAAAAAATCTTCAGCTTAGGAAATCACTAGAAGTAACATTAAAACAGCCATGTTGGTCTAAGGGGATATTACTAATAAGAGACAATAGTATCACCGTACTAAGCACCGTTAAGCAATGTAAGCTTAATTTAAAGAAAATGAAAGAACTCGTAAGTCTTAATATAGAACAATAGTATTACTTTTATCATAACCCAATTACTTAAAGAGTTGCTTCAGTCCACAAGTCAGTCAACTAAAATAGTTAAGTACATAATAGTAGCGTTAACGTTAATTCTTCCCAATCACATATCTCACTAACCATCATAACGTAAGTGTTTACACCGAACACACTTACAACACACTTATATAATCTGACTGACAGTCACAATCCCATAATAATACTTCACCCCGTCTTATTCCAGCTGCAAGTTCACCTTCCCAACTCCAAATGAGACTGATTTGAATGCCCACTACTCGGGTCTTATATACTAAACAATGATGGTGTAGGAACGAATCAGGAGGCGAGGGATGGTGCGCACCCCAATCACAGCTCCTCGAGTTGCGTAGCAGGTGCGTGGTCCAATGGAGTCTCATGGCGTCGATCATCGTCATAGCGTCGGGTCATCGAAGTAGTTTGCAGGGTCCCTTATGACGCACGCATGTGTGAAGGCTTGTTTGCTGGTATGCAGACGAGCTGGTTTCCCACTCGCTGGTTCGCTCGCTGGTCTGCTTCGCCGCCTGGGTAATTTGGCACTCCTTCAACTCTGAATTCTAACTCTTAAATAAACATACAGGGCTCCGTATGTCAGAATATATATATATATATATATATATATATATATATATATATATATATATAATATACTGTTTATATATAAATAAATATATATATATATATATATATATATATATATATATATATATATATATATATATATATATATATATATATATACGAACGAACAGCCTCGGTTGCGGACGGAACCTATGTTGACGAACCACGACCGACTTAGGACATTTCTTCGGACATTCTGAGAATGGCTACATGGAATGTTAGTGGCATGAATGATGGCACAAAAGAGAGAGAGGTTGTGGAATTGCTAGTGAATGCCAGGTTGGATATATGTGGAATGACAGAGACCAAATGGAAAGGTTCAGATGTGAGAGAGTGGGAGTGTGGAATGGGTGTGTAAGCTGGAGTGAGTGAAGGAACAGCGAGAGAAGGTGTGTGTTTGTTTGTAAGTAGCAAATGGAAGGAATGTGTAAGAGAGTATGGGTCTGTGGGTCCAAGGATTGTGTGGGTGAGAATGAAAGTAGGAATACAAACGTGGGTGATTGTATGCGTGTATGCCCAGACAGAGGATAAACTTGAAAGAAAGAAAGAGGAGTTCTGGATGAATGTGGAGGCGTGCCTGGAGAAGTTTGACAAGAACGAAAGAATATTTCTGATGGGGGATATGAATGGTAAGGTGGGTGATAGGAAAGTTGAGGGAGTGGTGGGAGGGTGTGGGGTACCATCAGAGGTGAATGGGAATGGTAGTGCACTTGTGGACGTATGTGTGGGGAGGAGGCTGTGGATAGCCAACACCTTCTTCCGACACAGAATGATCCACAGGTACACATGGAAATGAATGTTGACGATGAAGGATATGACAGTGGTGGAACGAAAGTCATTGATTGATTATGTATGTGTGGATGAACGAATGAAGAAATATGTGATGGATGCTAGGGTGTATAGGGGTATTGGAGAAGGTCTGTCTGATCATTATGTAGTGGCAGCTAAGGTTAGGATACGAAAGAAGTGGGTGAGGAGAGCTGGAGGGAGGCAAGAGGAGGGTGGAATGGTGAGGAGGGTGGAGAGGTTTCAGGAGGAGGAAGTCAGGGAGGAGTACAGGAGAGCAGTGGGTTCGACCTGGAAGTTATGGAGGAAGTGGAGGAGATGAGCAAGGTGTTTAAGGATGAGATCTGTGCAGCATGTGAGGAAGTGTGTGGAGTGAGGAGAAGAGGGAGGGGAGTGAAAGGTACAGCATGGTGGACAGAAGAGGTAAGAATAGCTGTGGAAGAAAAGAAGAAAGCATATAGAGAGTGGTTGGGTAGTAGAGGGAATGAAGATTTCGAGAGACAGAAACGAGCGAGGTACGTGGAGAGTAAGAGGGCGGTGAAGAGAGTAGTAAAGGAAAGTAAGAGAAGAGTAATTTGTAATTTGAAGAGTAATGAGGAATTTGGAAGGAATCTGACTGTAAAATGGAGGGAGAGTAAGAAACTGTTCTGGAAAGAAGTCAAGAAAGTTAGGGAAGGTAGCAAGGGAAACAATAAGGGTGTGAAAGATAAGAATGGGAGAATGCTAGCCGAGAAGCAAGAGAGAGTCGAAAGATGGAGGGAGTACTTCAATGAGTTGCTAAATGTAAGGAGTGAAGAGCCAGCAAACATAGCTGGATATGGTATGGGAGGGAGAAGAAGAGAAGTAGTGGAGGAGGAGGTGGGGATCAGGAGGTCAGAAGTGTGGGAAGCCATGAAAAGAGTGAAGTTGGGGAAAGCACCAGGAACAGGTGGAGTGTGTGGGGAAATGTTGACGTATGGTGGTGAGATAGTGATCGAATGGGTATGGAAAATGTGCAAACTAGCATGGGAGAAGGGGAATGCACCCGATGACTGGAAGACTGGCATAATAGTCCCCCTATATAAGGGCAAAGGGGAAAGAGGAGTGTGTGGTAACCACCGAGGAATATGTCTTCTAAGCGTAGTAGGGAAGGTATACAGTAGGGTAGTGATTGAGAGAGTGAGAGTGAGAACGGAGAAATGGATAGGCGACGAGCAGGGAGGTTTTTAGGAAGGGAAGAGGATGTGTAGATCAGAGTTTTACCATGAATTGTGTTGTGGAGAAATATCTGGAGAAGAAACAAAAGGTGTATGTTGCCTTTATTGACTTGGAGAAGGCCTATGACAGAGTGGATAGAGAAGGTATGTGGAAAGTACTTAGAAATACGGAGTAGATGGCAAGTTGCTGAAAGCAGTGAAGAGCATGTATGAGGGTGCAAAGGCGGCAGTACGTGTGGAGAGTGAGCAGAGCGAGTTCTTTGACCTGCATGTTGGTTTGAAACAGGGATGTGTGATGTCCCTGTGGTTGTTTACTGTATATATGGATGGAGTCATGAAAGAAATACTATCAAGACCAGTGGATATTGGTGTATCGCTGAAAAGGGAGGGAATTGGTGGAAGCTACCTATACTGCTGTTTGCGGATGATACAGTTCTAATGAGTGATAATGAATGGGAGTTGCAGGCTCTGCTAAATGAGTTTGGAACAGTGTGCGAAAAACGGAATTTGAAGGTAAATGTGGGGAAGAGCAAGGTTATATCTTCGAAAGGGATGAAGTCACAGAGTGTGAGGTGAAGCTGAACGGTCAGGCTATGGAGATCGTCAACTCTTTTAAGTATCTGGGCAGTGTGTTGAGTAAAGATGGGACTATGGATGAAGAAGTGCGGGAGAGGGTTCAACAGGGGAAGAGGGTTGTAGGAACGCTGAAAGCAGTAACAAGAAATAGGGAAATAGGGTATATATATATATATATATAATATTATATATATATATATATATATACAGTATATATATATATATACTGTATATATATATATATATATATATATATATATATATATATATAGGTATATATATACAGTATATATATATATATACTGTATATATATATATATATATATATATATATATATATATATATATATATATATATATATGTGACTCCAGATTCATGGTGATGGCGTTGATCTTGTTGTGGGCTTCATCCAATTTCGCTGTCAGATCCCCTCATTGCTGGCACGAGTCGGCAGACTTGAAGATCGGCCGTAGCAAACATGGAAGCACCAAACAAACCTACCGGCGCAGTTTGTACAGATGCGAGGCATGGTGACAGTCACTCTCTTTAGGTCACTTCAATCATTACAAGTCACTTCACTCACTTCACATTACTTCTATTACTTCAAATCACTTCACTCAATTCACTTCACTTACTTCAAGTATGCAGAAATAGGCCACCAGGGGGGATAGCCTAGCCGAAAACAAAAACCAATATTTACGCAGAAAAAGGCCATCAGCGATGATAGTCTAACCGTAAAGGAATATATATATAATTTGAAATACGCAGAAATAGGCAACACAGAAATAGAGAAAGAGAGAGAGAGATGGGTAATGGACAGTACATGTAAATCAAAGGATGAAAAGGAACTGGAGTTAGAGTTATGTTTTCGCTCCACCTCATTCTTCATCACCTACCCATCACAATCTTCCACATGATCATCCCTTACTCTTCACCAACACACAAATCAACCCTTAATTTTCGCTCAATAGTCCCAGAAGTTAGGTATGCACAACCGTATCCGTGAGTTATTCACATAGATTTTTGCTCTGTATAAGTGGTCAGTGCCTTCTTGTATTGAGTATTGTTCCCAGTCTTCTGCACCATCTCGAAAGTGTAGAGTCAAAAGCATGTTTCTTTGTTCCCAAATGTATGGAGCAGATAAAAGGCAGGTTGCCTGTAATGAGTGCCTTCCCCAATTCCCCAAAGTCAAAAGAGTGCCAGAGCCAAATTCAAGGGACGTTGGAGTTAAAATGCATGGACACACGAAGTTTAAAACAGTTTAAGTTATAGGATGAAGGAAAGATTGATTGAGGGAGAGAGTTCCAGAGTTCACTTGTTGAGTAGAAGAAAGACAGAAAATTTGCCAATTCTTGGGTAGGATAGCTGGACAGAATAGGAGTGGTACTGTATTAATAGGCGGGTGCTTCGCACTCGCCGCAAGTGAGGGGGTATACACTGAGAGAGCTCTAAAGAACACTTATTGTTGTAATAGCGATAGAAGAGTGAAAGAGATGCGACATTGCGAAGTGTAGAAAGAGATTGTAGGGAACTCTTAACAGGAAGCGAGTTGATGAGGCGAAATGCTTTTTACTCTACTCATTCGAGAAGTATGATATGGGATGAGCCTACCCACACATGCGAACAATAATCAATACAGGGGAGCACTGTTCCCTGATACAGAGCAAGAAGCTGTGCAGGGGTGACGAACCCACAGAGACGGTTGAAAACATCTAACTTTTGGGAAACTGTTTTAGCAAGAATGGTAATATGATCTTTCCATGAAGGGTTAGATGAAAAAAGATACACCTAGAATATTGAGAGAAGATGAAGGGTTGAGTTGTTTATTGTTGAAGAATAGTTGATAGTCTTGTGAAAGATTTTCGATGGAAAAAATAGAGGGAGAAACTGGGTTTTGAAGGCGTTGAAAGTAACAAGATAATAATTGAAAGATCAGAAGATAGGTGTTCTATGACCTTGTCACGTTTGTTTTGGAGTGAACGCATTTTCTTTTTGTTCTATATTCCAACTACTCCCTCTCGGGCATAGGCTGAGAGCCTCCACATTCACAGCTCAACACGGTGAAGCCCGTGAGGTCTTGTTCCAGCCTAGGAAGTGAGACAAGCGAAGCACGAGCTACAACCAGCCCACGCCAACCTGCCATCGAAGACACGCGGCTCTTGGTCGCCCACTCTGGCTCGAAGCAGTCCCACTTCTGAGGCTGCATCGCCTTTATGCTTCACTGTCTCACCACCCCTACTCGGACCCTCACTCTCAGAACGCCACCTATTGAGCATTTAACTCACTAGGTATTGCCCCTCTGTAGCATAGTTTGAATATGGGAATATTCATATACTGCTATTTAATCAGGGAACAATGAGGGTATTTTTTTGGCATTTCGGTGGGCTTTGTGGTAATGCACTGATACTAGGTACTGCACAAATTCAATCCCAATAAAATTTTCCCATTGACATATCGGGATTTGAACCCGGGACCTTTGGATTACCAGTCCAGTGGCAAGACCACTCTACCACACCTCCCCTAATAGAGAGCTCTGAGGATGTGAAAAACTAGTTGAATAGTGTAAGGTAGAGTCATCAGCATATGAGAGGATAGGACTAGAGGTACAGTTGAGTAGATCAATAATGAAAATTAGAAAGATAATTGGAGACAGGAAAGAACCCTGAGGAACACCAGAGTTGATAGGTTGAGGAAGTGAACGATGGCCATCCACAATTGTAGCTATGTAGCGGTCTGAAAGGAAATTAGAGACAAAGGCACAGATAGAGGGATTGAACCAGAAGGAGGGTAGTTTGGAAATTAAAGATTGATGCCACACTCTATCGAAGGCTTTCAATATGAAAACGTCTCACCGAAGTCCTAAATGGAGGATGACCAAGAGTTAGTTAGATAATCAAGAAGATCACCAGTAGAACGGGAGTACTGGCGATCTGAAAGTAGATTATGGGAAGAGATATGCTTATGAAATTTTGAGTTAAGAATAGTTTTAATAACTTTAGAGATGCAGGAAATGAGAGCAATTGCACGATAGTTGGAGGGCTGGGAGCGGTCACCCTTCATTGGGACAGGTTGAATAAGAGCACACTTCCAGCAAGAAGGAAAAACGTTCGAGGAAAGACAGAGACGAAATAGTTTGCCGAGGCAGGGAGTCTGCATGAAAGAACAGTTTTTGAGTACAACAGGATGAAAACCATCCAGTCCGTTCGCCTTCTTAGTATTAAGCCCAGAGAAGGCAGAAAGTACATCCTTTGAAGAGATTATGATCTTAGGCATAAATAAGTGAGAAGGGGGTTGGGAGTGAGGAGTAGCGCCGGTATCATCAAAGATGGAGGTGTAGTCTCATAATTTCACCTCATCTTACTAATTACCTACAATCTCTCTCTACATGCTGCAATGTTGCCATCTCTCTCTCTAATCAATGTTCCTCAGAGCATTCTGAGCGTATACCTCCTCCATAACGGAGAGTAGGTGGTACCCACTTTTCAACACATTCCCATCACTATTCTGTCATACTCTCTAATCCAAGATTGAACAGATTTGCATAGTCTTTTTCGACTCAACAAGTAAGCTCTGGAACTCTCTATCTCAACCCTTACCTGCTGACTTAAACTACTTCAAGCTTCGTGTGTCCATACATTTTGACTCTAACGTACCTTGCAGTTGGCTCTTTTTCACTCAACGTGTGTGTGTGTGTGGGGGGGGGGGGGGGGGGGTGTGCACTTTTTACAAGCATCTTTGCCTGTTGACTCCTTCATACACATAGCAAAATAAAATTATATTAATAAATTCAGACCACTTCATGGACCCCTGCAGCACACCACTAATGACAGCATGCCAGTCAGATAGTAATGCAGCTTATCATACGTCGAATTCACTGCTTCTCATTAATAAACCGTTGGCTAATATATTTCCTTCGATTCCCATGGCTTGTAAAATTTCAGTTAACAATGACAATTGTATCCATTTATTCTGGCTACCAATACACTTTTTATTTCAGTTTAGATACGAATCTTTGAAGTTAGAGGAATGATGCAACCAGCATTTACCCATATGACAATGTCCTACATGGCTTTGCAAAATTAAACACATGTCCTCTAATATAAGCCAGACTAATGTGAAAATGAGGCCACGAATAAAGACAAAAGTACAGTTTACTAGAAAACGCTTCTGAAGGAGCTTCTTGAAAACTTTGTTGACATTTCTAGTGTTGTCATACATATTGTCAATGTTCACGGGACATAATAGACTTGAGTTGGGGTAAAGAAAACCGTAGAGTTGCTAATAACATATATTACAATATTGTCAATCCTCTTCTCATATTTAGTCTTCTTTTCATACTTGGATATTATTACAACTCGGGGTCCACAGCTCCATTGCCCCACCTTGTCAATAATATGTACCATGTCTGAAGTTCCTGGCTCCATACTCTTCTCCGGCTCCGTACTGTCCGGTTATTGCTTCTATACTGACGATATCCTGGATACTCGCCCATACTATGGTTTGGCTGCCAACTATCAATTTAACTGCATTAACCTTAAAAATTTAACCATTAACATTATATATACTAAAAATAGCCTTACATCTTGTTTAAATCATCAAGAAACTATTAACATAAGCAATACTGAATATTAGTTACACATTACAAAATAAGTAACATACATCGTAAACAACCACTAATATACAGCAAACAACTACCTGGGCAGTTACCCCAGCCCCCTCATTTGAGCCAAGTGTGACACATATAGGATATCATATAAAACAATCAAGTCAATTCTTTAGGCATAAACGTCTATTTCAGAAGCTTTGATGCAAACCTTTTTATTATAGAGAATTACATTTTGAAAATGTAAGCGAGACTCGAGCCCTTATGAGGATATAAATCAAAATTACTTAAAATTCACTCATGACAAATTTGAGAAGCTGCAAATAGATTCCACTACAGTATTTTTTAGTTTTGTGAATCAGGTTTTTGTCTCTTGACGGTCAAATGTCATATTCCACCTCCATAATTAAGATTTCATCTTTCATAAAACGAAGAACAAAACAACAAAAATATCACTTGACCAATTGGGAGTTATTGGTGTTAAGAACAATATTAGTTAATATTCAAACTATACAAGAGTATGTTGAGGATTGAATGTGTGAAGGTAAGGCATGTTATATCCTGATTTCGCTTATAGAAAGAAAACATACAAAGTTATTGTGAATGCGCTATATTTAGTAGCGCTGTATTTTGTATGTTATGTCAACAGCTTCATAACAATACTTCAACCACTAGTACATAAACCAGTGTTTTTCAGAGCTTCATCGGTGAATACCCCTTCCCCTACGGAGAGTAGGGGGAACCCCCTTTTCACCACATCTTTCTATCTATCTATTGCCTGACGCCTGATCCCCGAAGGTGTGGCCACGAACGAACCGCCCCCATGCACCTCTGTCCCCAGTCAGTCGACGCCCCTCCTCCCAACCAGCACCGCCTTCATCCATATACTTCCTCACTCTATCCTGCCACCTCTCTTTTGGTTTACCTCTCCCTCTCTGTCCTTTCACCTCGCTCTCGTACACCCTCTTAGTCATTCTCTCGCTTCCCATACGTTCCATATGGCTGAACCATCTCAAGGTGTTCCTTTTCACACTTTCCAGCACATCTACCTCCACACCACACTGCCTTCTTCCTTCCTCATTCGTCTGTCTATCCCTCCATGTAACTCCGCACGCACTTCTTAAGTAACTAATTTCCACCTCTCTCACTCTTGGTCGGAGTCTCTCCACCAACGTCCATGCTTTACTTCCGTAAGTCAGTTTCGGGATTACCATACTGTCATGCAAGGACTTCTTTACTTCCATTCTGACCATCCTATTTCTTGTTACTGCTTTCAGCGTTCCTACAACCCTCTTCCCCTGTTGTACCCTCTCCCGCACTTCTTCATCCATAGTCCCATCTTTACTCAACACACTGCCCAGATACTAAAATGAGATGACAATCTCCAACACATATCCATCGCTATTATATCCAAGTCTCTAACAACAGAGTGAACCAATTTCCCAGTCTTTCTTCTACTCAATAAGTAAATGCTGGAACTCTATCCTCCAGTCTGTCTTTCCATCATCATATGACTTAGACCAGTGTTTCTCAACGTGGGCCATATGGCCCCCTTGGGGGCCATGAGATTTTTTCAGGGGCCAAAAGGCCAAATTTGAAAAATGGGGGGCCACGGGGGGCCACAGAAAATTTAGGACCCACAACATATATATATATATGTAATATTTTGAAATTAATAATTATTATGCTTCGAATATTCTGTTTATCATGCTTGAGTTTAGTTTAAACATCATTCGATTCAATATACCCGGTAATTTAATTAATTTAATTTAATAAGAAGTACCCACTACTCTGGAAAGATGTGAAGTTGCTCTTACTTGCTTTTCCCACGTCTTACTTGGTTGAGACTGGTTTCAGTCGGGTGATGTACCTGCTGTCAAAGACTCGAAATCGCCTTGGCATAGAAAAAAAAGAGGCGATTTACGTCTCTCTTTGACAGCTTTCAAGCCAAACATTGACAAGTTGGCAGCCCTGCACCAGTCACAGGGATCCCACTGAAACCTTTCAAGATAGAGCCAATTGTACCTACATGTATTCCTTGTTTTGTATTCCTTTTGTAAATAAATAAGTATTCAAATAAAATATTTATCCAATTAATATTGTTATTTGATTTATGCCTGAAGTTAGTGTTTGGAGTACATGGTACTATTCAAACTAGAACCATTAATATACCTACTTCCCTAGGCGTATTAAGGTGAGGGACGGATGAGGGGGGGGGGGGGATAAGAACTCAAAGTTGGCATGGAGGGGCCACAAGAACTTGCATTGGATTGAAGGGGGCCACGACCAGAAAAAGGTTGAGACACACTGACTTAGACTAACAAACATAGAGGGTGCAGCACATTTTGTGTGCGACTACGTTAGTTCTCCGAGTAGACGGTAACTGTCAAGGGATTGTCCTAGTGATCACAATAAAGACTTCTGATTGGTTCCGACTTCTTTATGTTCCTGTTTAATTAATGATGTGGACTGATGAAGCCAAGGTTATATTTGTTGTATTGAGGCAAGTCCAGAATTATATATCAAGGGTTTATTACGTTACTATCTCCTCCTTCTATGCCTGTCTTTGTATATATATATATATACATATATATATATATATGTGCAACTATACGTTTCGCTTTATATAAACTGTATAATTATATAATCGCTCTACATTTATATCTAAACATCTATCAAGCTAACTTCCTACCTATATCTATCTATCAATCCAATTCTCCCACCGATATGAATGATCTCTGATATGGCGCGGGAAACCTCCTTGGATTTTGATTGGAGTGAGGGCTTGTGGAAGAGCGTGTGGAGACATGTGAACAGACGGTGTGACAACCAGGCACTGAGAGAACCTAACCCATAGAGTAAAGATAGATAGAGTCGAAAGAGAGACGTCACAAATCTGAAAATAGTGATTCGCACTTTCGAGAAATGGCGGCACTAATCGCAAAGGAAAATGGTAGGGTCCCTATTAATTTGTAATAATCCCTACCTTGTACTAATAGTGCTATGAATAATCAACTTAATGTTATTCAGAAACTCTGTAAACATGACAGAGTTCAATAGACATCAGCAATGGCTACTGTAAAAGCCAGATCATCGTGAATGTGTCGTCATTATGAGGAGGTTCACAGTCAAGCCTCCTATACCCCCCGCCATTGTTGTTGTGAGATGCGGGAATTACCAACATCAAACAGGCTGGGCCAAATATCCCTAGATCTTATAAGTATAACCTAAGTACGTATTTTGTCTAAATGTCCAGTTAAAGTGCAACTTTACAATTTAACACTTACGCTGCGGGCATATTTCCGCTATATTAGGGCTCATTCAGGCACTCCTGAATGATTGAGCAAGTGTCTGAATAAAATTAAATGTATTCAGCCAAAAACTAGAAGAAAATAGCTTCAAAATTACACTAGAACGATCTTCGTAGTGAACAGGCTTCACCCGCAATGCTACCATAGACATTCGCTAATACTGAGCGATTATCTGTAATGTCGTGCTAAATTTGCCTTTGGCAGAGCTGCTATGTCTAGCGGGTGTATGCCTCATACTCCTCAGTGCCCTGACCGCCTGGCTGGAGAGAGGACGGGGGGCTGCCGCACTCCCGCTCACTCGCACTTGTCTCCACAAGCTTCAAAAACCTGTAAATTTCTATAAATTGCCATTGTGTTCCGGAACGTCTCTCGGAGTCAATGGGATAACATCTACATAATATGTAACTAATAATATATATTCAAAATTACATTTTCCTTCTTGTTGTGTTGCTTAGAGTTATATAGATTGCATCATATGTAAGTCTTTTATATATTGTATATGTATACTTAATGTTGTCCTCTTGCTTTTGTATATCTATTTTGTTTTGAAGGAATCAAGTTGACAAACAGACATACAAACCATGTAGCTTACGTCTGTATGTCGCACATAACAACAACATTGACCAAATACATAAATAGTTATACAAACAGCCACCAAGCACCTGTAAGACAGCCCCCACAGATAATTACGACACAACAGATTTAACCAGAGAACTTCAAACAACAAGGTGCAAAACAAAACAATAGTACCCGGAACGAGTTTACTCAAAGTTATCAAGTTTGACTTCCATTTGACTTCTTCTTTTACGAAGGTGCCAGTTTTCGTTAGTTAGTTAGTTAAAATAGGATTTCAGAGGCTATCAACCCTTCTGGATTAGTAAGTCAGCACACTGTAAGAAAAAACAAAAGCGTCACGACTGTTGTCTCGCTCTACTTTCATATAATTTCATTCAGCGTAGGCCAGATACCAAACTGTCAGCAGCATTCAAAGAAGGTCGAACAGCTACACTAGTATAGTACTACAATACCTTGGCTTTGCGTAGTGTGGCTGATAATGAAGGTTGTTTTTCAGTTTCAGATGTTATGCTGACAATATTTATACATTTGCACAGGGGAGCGAGAACAGGACAATAGAACCCTAAACTAATTTGTCCTTAGTTATCATTTCTTAGAATGTAAGAATACTTTAGAGTGGTTGAAAGGGCGCAATGGGAGTTTGCAAACTTTAATATTGGGTAATCAATTTACCACAGGCGCCTTTTTTTATCACATTCCGGCAACCATTAGACGACTTTATTCAGCTCAGGAATTACCCCTAGTAATAATATGCCTTCAACACCATCTAAACCAACACTTTTAACCACCACAAATCCTTCCCAAGCTGCATGATATCGTCCAATTATAGCCAGAACAAATTATATAACACGTCGTCGCTGGTGGTCAGAGGAATAATAATCTTCAAATTGACAGTTTGTGGCTAAATAAACAATATCAATGGTATGAACATATTACATATTTGGATATTTGGACTATACTATATATATGTGTCCATGAACATTACTATTTGTAAAGCAATATATTAGTTATTGTATTTGGATAATCAATATAATATAAAGCATTTTTTTTTATATCGGCTATGTTACATTTACCTATTATGTAAGATGGTAACCTATTCCATGTCTTGACTCCATGGTAGCTTATGGATGATTGAGTTTGTGTTGTTAACATTAGTGGTATGTCTAAGGGGTTGGTGTTACTCATATTATATCTAGCATTTGTTATTATATTAAACATAATATAATTGTCGATGTGTTTTTTTCAAGGATCTATACACGAAAAGAGCACAGCAGTATGTATTAATATCTGCAAACTTAAGCAATCCTAATTCGGAGAATAATTCGTTAGTGTGGTCGTATTTATTTGTGTATGCAAGTGTTCGAATTATTTTCTTTTGAGTTATTTCGAGTTACTATTAGTTTTCCTGTTTTGTTTTTGTAGCAGCCCCCCATATTGTATTGCAGTAAAATATAGTTTCATATATTAAAGAATAATAAATATGTTTCATTGCTCTTCTGTTTAGACAATTTCTTGTTAAGTAAATGTTAGGACATTGTTGGTTCATTTTGTTTTGTAAATATAATGTATGATCTCCCCACGATAGTCTTTTCTCCACAATGACACCCACACATTCAATTTTATCCTCTTCATTTAATACTGTCGCACCTAGTTTAATTGGCTGGTGGTTTTTAGGTATTGCTTTATTTCTGTGAAATATTTTATAGTGTGTTTTGTCAAGATTTAAAGTTAGTTTGTTACTTATCATCCAGTTCCTTACATTGTTTAGTTCAGATTTACTATATCTACCAAGGAGTCAAGGTATGGGTGGCTAACATAGAGGGTGCTATCATCTGCAAATAAAATAAATGTGAACACTTTGCTAGAATGTTTAATATCATTAATGTAAAGTAGAAATAAACAATGGTGCCAGTATGGATCCTTGAGGGCTGCCATGTGAAATATATTTTTAGTTCTGATTGGCATTTATTATATATAACATATTGCTTTATGTTTGTAATGTATGACTTCAACCAGAAATAGTTAATACCTCGGACTCCATAGTGCTCTAACTTAGTCATAGTATTTCATGGTCTACGGTGGCAAATGCCTTAGAAAGACCTAAACATGTATTAATAGTATAATATTTGTTGTCATAGGATTTTATCTTCAGTAAAGGATGTATATGCTAACTATGTTGATTGCCCCCTTCTGAATCCATACTGGACAGTGGACAAGATATAACAGTTTACAAAGTTATATAATCTGTTATACATAAATTATTCAATCATTATACTTATGGCAGATAATACAGAAATAGGACGATGGTTATAAATAGTCTTTTATCACCAGCCTTATATCTCTTTCCGAACTATTTAGTTCCAGAAAGTTGAGGTTGGCAGGGTAAACTGTTAAATTCGAATATTCCCGCGTAAAATCGACTGGCTGCCGGAAAAATAATTGTCTTATCGATCAATTATCACCGGCAAATATTGCCTCAACCGCACTTAGTCCATGAGCCAGGCCAGATATCGGTACCACCTGGGGTGACTAAACACGAATGGTACTAAAATGTTTATAGAGTGACTGTAAGTACATTAAGATATGATAGCCTTCTCGCACTGGTAGCTTAGTCTAATTTTTTTGATGCAATAGGGGCGCTACCCAAAAATAAAGATTTTTAGCGTGACGCTCGGCGTTTTCCTCATTTTCTTTAAAATCCATCACACAATCATCGCGAAACTTTGAACACCTATGTAGAATTATATTCTCTACCAGAGTTGTTCCTAGGTATTTTTCAAATTTCCTCATATTTCGGAATATACTCTATATTTTGGGTATTTTCCTCTAAATCTAGAATAAATCCTTAAATATGGGGAACATTGAAAAATATATTCTAACAGCTCTTGTAGCTTATTTGATTCTCTACAAGAATTATTCCGATGTGTATTTCAAGTTTCTCCATATTTAGGGGTTTATTTCATATTTGGGGATTTTTTGTTATATTTTGGGGATAATTTATTATTGGAAGGAGCAAACATATGTAGAGTGGTTTCCATGTAATGTGTTTGTTTGTTCATGGTTTAATGGTGATATTTTTTGCAGGTGTGTGTCGACTGTTTGACGGCAGGATGGAACCATCTGCGAGGAAGAGAGCACGGATCGACTGTATCATCCACTGCTCTGATGATGACAGCGATGCTCTGGTGTCACCACAGGATTTGGACTCCTGGAACACATTGCTCAGGGCTGCAGAAATCAGGCAGCATGATCCAGTCCTGGAAGCAGCCAAGGGCCTTGAAGAAGGAGGAATACCACACATACATTATCACCGTAAATGTCGTAGTCTCTTTACAATGAAGAAGTCACTGGATTCTATCCTTGCCAAGGGTGTCAAGATAGAATCAGCAAGCGTCGACCCCAGGAGGAGGGCATCAAGGGATGCCCCTAGTACTAGCAGGGTGTATGCCAAAGTATGTATCTTCTGCGAGAAGTCAAGCAAGTACATAAAACAACAAAGACAAGGGAGCCACTCATACAGTGTGTTGAGCTACGAGCAGATGAGAAGATTCGCAGAGCAGCAATAAGGAAACTCAACCAGAGAATCCTTGGTTTAGTTAGCAGAGACCTTGTTGCTGCAGAGGGTCACTACCACAAGTCGTGCTACAAACTCTTCACAAAAGATGATTTCCCAGCGGCCGCCAGGTCGGGTGCAGGTGAAAATCAGGAAGAAAGCGAGGAAGCACGCTACGAAGAGGTTGAGACAGAAGCCCTCGAGGAACTCTGCTTGTATATAAGGACCAAATTATTCCCCAACCCAGAGGTACTGCCTATGACAAACCTCACATCTAGGCTTGAGAGATCCATGATGTCCCGTGGTATTATCCAACTGAAACCAGCGACAAAGAAACATGTTCGCCGAAAGATTGAAACCGAGTTTGGAGAATCACTACGCTTTGTCCCAGATGAGAAAGGAAAGCTTCTAATCTATCCATGCAGCCTCTCAATGGACGACCTTGCCCGGCAAGCACACAAAATGGCAAAAGACCTGCAAGAAGC
This sequence comes from Paralithodes platypus, assembly GCA_032716605.1. Lineage (NCBI taxonomy): Eukaryota > Metazoa > Arthropoda > Malacostraca > Decapoda > Lithodidae > Paralithodes > Paralithodes platypus. Next base: position 29,953,379 of record CM064554.1, read on the forward strand.
AAGAGCAGCTAACTCTGAAGATGTCTTAACCAAAGCAGGAATGCAGCTGAGGAATGAGATCAATAAACAAGATGTGAGTCAGCCATGGCCTCCCGATACAGATCAGAATGTCATTCCTGCAGCAGTCACTCAATTCCTGCACACCCTGCTGACAGGAGAGTGTGAGTGTGAAACTCCCTCTGAAAGAGCTCAACGTCTTGCCACTTCCTTTGGCAGTGACTTGGTCTTTGCTGTTACCAGTGGCAAGACAAAACCACCCAAGCACGTACTGCTGACCAATGCTGTAAAGTCTTTGACAGGAAACACAGAACTGATCCGAACTCTGAATCGTCTTGGTCACTGTGTGTCTTACTCAATGTTTGAGGAGATCGATACAGCCCTTTGTATCCAGAAGCTGGAATGCTCAAAGGATGACATTCCACTGCCAGCAAACATCTACCCTGGTGTGTTCACAACCCTGGCCTGGGATAACATTGACCGACTTGAAGAGACCCTAAGTGGAGCAGGTACTTCTCATAGAGTCAATGGCATTGCTGTCCAGTCCAAGGTTGCAGGCTCTGTGCCAGAGAAAGTCCTGCCAGAGATTACCAAGTCCAAGATAAGAAGCATCACTCAGACATCATCAATGCTGCCAATATACAATGTTGGGCGGCGGGCAGGGCCACCTAGGATTGAGACTGCGTATGTCGACACTACCAAGGAAGTCCAGGATTCAAAGACAAAGAACCATATCTGGCTTCTTACTCGAATGTCAGACCATGAGGACCAGTCCATCAGCAGTTGGACTGGGTTCAACATCAAAATGCGCAGAGACATTGCAGTGGTTCAGGACACTGTAAGCTACCTGCCCACTATCAATGCTCCCGCAACAGAAATGTCCACCGTTAATGAAATCTTGGAACAAACGCATGCTATCATGCAGTCCTTACAGCTTAACAAGATTGTGTGCGTGTTTGATCAAGCACTCTATGCCAAAGCTGCCGAAGTTATCTGGAAACAAGAGAAGTTCAAGAACATTATCATCAGGATGGGCGTCTTCCACACAATCTGTAATCTCATCTCCACCATAGGAAAGAGGTTTCAAGATGCAGGTCTTAGAGATCTGTGTGTGGAATCAGGTATCATCGCAGAAGGATCAGTGTCAGGAGTGATGAACGGCAAGAGGTACAACAGAGCAGTGAGACTACACAAGCTCGTGTATGAAGCACTGATGAGGCTTGCATGGAAAGGCTTCCTTTCATGGCTAGAAGAAAACCATTCAAGGGACATACACCATCTAGATGAAAACACTGAAGGACATCAACAGCTTTCACAGCAATGTGTCTCAGGGACTCTTTCAAGAGCTGATGGAGAGTGAATCATGCACACATATCATGAAGCTTTTCCAAGTTTATCTTGAGACCCTCAGAGATGAACACAACCTCTCAGCATTCTGGATGTCATACCTGGACATGGTTGAGATCATGCTGGACTTAATTCGAGCCTCCAGAGAAGGCAACTGGATGCTCCACCTAGGAGCAATCCGACAGATGATACCGTGGTGTTTTGCCTATGACAAAGTGAACTATGCCCGGTTCCTAACCTACTACTATGCCTTGATGTCTCGACTGCCCATTGAACACCCAGAGGTCCATGAACACTTCATGCAAGGTGGCTTTTCGGTCCAGATCGGTAGCAAGAATCCCTTTGGACGGATCCCTGTGGACCAGACAATCGAAGAGACGATCAACAAAGACACCCAGACACCAGGGGGCACAAAAGGCTTCAGCCTGAAAGGCGGAGCTGTCGCCAGGTACTACCTGACATCGGAGTATCGCAGCAGGTACTTAAGGCAGCTCAGGACTATGGTAGTAGGCCAAAAGTATACTGACTTCAGCCACCCAGACCTACAGATGCCCAGGATTAGAAGAGATGAGGCCGATGTCCAATCTTTAGTTCAACTGATGGAGACCAGCTGGTTGAACCCCTTCAACGCAGAGCAAGAAGATCTTGTCAGTTTGTCAACTGCGACTATGGCACCACCAGAAGTTGTCAAAGACCTTCTAGGGGCCTACAGAATAGGAGAGGATGCATATCAAGCCTTCAAGGAAGAGCGCCTGGAGATCGATACGCCAACTATACAGTTTCATGACACGATGACGAAGACGAAACTGAGAACGTTCACTAACATCAGAATGAAGCCACGCTCACAAGACCATGCCAAGGAGGTTATCTTAAAGGCTGACAGGAACCTATTTGGCCAGATGATCCTTGTTGCCGAGAACAGAAAGCTCAAAATGAGTGATGTCTTGGCTCATCCCCTGGGGCCTTTGCCTTGGGCACTTGCCAGCGGTGATGGGTCTCTCCGCAAGACCAACAAGGCTGCCCTCGCAAAGGAGTTAGAGAGGAATGTTTCTCCTGCAGAAGTGATACCCGAGCCCTCTGCTACCATAATTGATGGGATGAGCCTGGTCCACAAACTGAAGGGAAACGACAAAACTTTTTCACAGCTTGCAGGTACAGCACTGAGTCACGCTGTTCATGAAGGTGCTAAGAGCAGGCGCATTGATGTTGTGTTTGATATCTACAAGGAGACATCCATCAAGGATGCAGAACGAGCCAAAAGAAGTGCAGGCACAGGAATTCATTTCAAGAACATTCAACCTGGGCACAACATCCAGCAGTGGAGAAAGTTACTCGGTAGTTCCTCCAACAAGGCAAGTCTTATCAAGTTCTTGGTAGAAGAATGGAAGGCACCACAGCACAGGGAGAAGCTCAAGGACAAGGAGCTGTATGTCACATGTGAGCAGCGCTGCTTCAAGATCACCAAAGAGCAGTGGGAAGAGGCTCCTGAGCTTAAGTCAACTCAAGAAGAAGCAGACACACGCCTTCTTCTCCATGCACTTCATGCAGCAGAATCTGGGAACAAGTCTGTCATCATCACTGCAGAAGATACAGACGTCATGGTGTTGTGTCTTGGCATGTGCCACAAGATCCCATCCCATCTGTTCCAGAAGTGCGGGACGAAGAACCGGACAAGATTCCTGGATATCACCACACTGAGCCGCACACTGGGAGGCAGCGTGTGTGATTCATTGATTGGTATGCATGCCTTTACAGGCTGTGATACCGTCAGTGCATTCGCTGGCCGAGGGAAGATGACGACACTCAAGCAGGTGAAGATGGACAAGACATACCAGCATGCTTTTCACGAACTTGGACGCTCATGGGAAGTGTCTCCTGAACTCTTTGAGAAGCTACAGGAAATCACCTGCCACATGTACCTACCATCTACCCACACAACTAAGGTAAACAAGCTTCGGTATGAGCTGTTCTGTGCAAGACGTGGAGAGGTAGAGTCAAGTCAACTCCCTCCTTGTGAGGACTGCCTCTTCATGCATGCACTGCGTGCAAACTACCAGGCTGCGATCTGGAGGAGAAGTCTTCAGAGCCAGCCATTTGTTGCGAACCCAACAGACTGCGGTTGGATGACAGATGAGGACGGTAAGCTTGCCGTCAACTGGATGCGAGGCTCACCAGCACCAGATGCTGTTATGCAGCTACTGTCTTGCAAGTGTGTGCGGTCATGCGAACTCCCTAAGTGTACTTGCCTCAGCAATGGTCTAAAATGCACGGACATGTGCAGGTTACAGACATGTCAGAACAAGGCTATTGAAGAAGAGCCGGTGGCACAACAGTCAGATTCCGAGTCTGACGTAGATGATATTTAGGAGTAGTAATTTGCCATAATAGTATGTACAAGCCCATGGCATGCTTAGTGTGTATTTACAGGACTTGTATTAAATGTGACAATTACTATATGCATTTTGTTGACATTTAGGCATTCCTGTCCCCAAATTTGACATTTTAAAAAATTTCGGAATTTTCGGTAGGGTATGTCTATTCAAGAAGTGATAACGACCATTAAGCTACCAATGTGCAAGGGCTATCATATCAAAACATAAACTAGAGACATGTAGCAAGCTAAAAACACCTAAGAGAATTAGTCACCCCGGGTGGTACCGATATCCCAAAATTCGGGTCTTGGCTCATGGACTAACTCTACTACACACCACTAACTCGAGCGGAGCAACACATGTTACTAGTAGCTATAATGTATTATAATGTTATCGAATAAATTGCATATTCCTAAGTTTTTCCAAGATATAATCACAATTTCCTTGCCTTTAACACACAATATTTATGATAATCCCTAAGTAATGTTATGTTATGCCTTATATGAAATTTCTAGTCACATTATCGCTGATTACGACAGTACAATCAAATATATTCTATCTTCTATATATTATTTTATACGAATAAATATATAACTATAACTTATTTTCAGCTTCGTAGCAATAGTCTTAGCGAAATATTCACTCTGTTTCGATAATCGGCCATAAATAATGAATATTTATTGATTTATTTTTCCTGGATAGAGGAAAGGCTTATGTATTATTAAACAAATAGAACAAATATATATCCCCAAAAGGACCAATATTTTACCGTAGAAAATACAAGAGTTTACTGACGAGCAATATTCACCGGCAATTTCTCGCTCTCTCTCTCGAAAAACTTGTTATGAAATTAAGTGGATATATAAAGAAATTTCATTAGCTTTCCAAAAATCAACTTAATTGTTATGTAACATCAAAATTGTGGACACCACTGATTTGTATACGAGTCGAACTCGAAAACTCGGCTAGCGCTAGCCAGCCGCTACACACTTGGTATCGTGGCTTCACTCACGGCTTAATTTTCATATACTAGCGTAAATTATACAGCTATGAATTATTTGTTCTGACCAACTGTCATCATTATAGATGTCTGAAAGTAAGAAATCATGTCTCTATCTCAAAAACTGTGGCTGTGGTGAATATTTTGCTATCATTATCACTCGATACCGTTATATTGAATGAATTTTCAACTTACTTTAATAATTTCGGCTAAATTTAGTGGCTCCGTATATAATGACGAATAACACACACTTATACATCACTTGCAATGATATATAACATAACTAAAATCACATAATATAAATATATAGGGGATGGGTCGCATTTAAAGGGCGGGACACACGGGCGCTCAGACTGGCTGAGAGAGAAAGAGTAAAAAGGTTTTCTATTTTCGTACGGTGCGCACAGTGTTACCAATGTGCTATATGATTTGACGTGGGAAACTTATACTCTGACAATTGTCCAAATCTGCCACCAGCTCTTGCCAGGTCGATTGTAAATCAGAAGGGATAGTCTCGTCCCACCCAATTTTGGTACTCCATAGAATTTGGAGGAATAACCGCAACCTGATGCAAACTGGTTATAAGATGCCAAGAGGATCAAACAACTGGGCAGCTAGGCTAAGACATTTTCGCTTGGTAGGTAAAGCCTCACATGTATAATCCCGACGCCCAAAGGAAAGTCTATCTGTACCCGGTTGCCACTCCACGCCTAAATACCTATGGCATGACTGATCGGCAACCATCCCATCATACGGTTCCAAAATGGACTTCAACTGCGGACTATTGGTCACCCACTCCCGTAAGTATAAGTGGGCTGATGAGAATGCACGCTGGAATTGCCAATAATCAGAGATAAGACTGTCCTCTGTGTCCGCGGTACCTTGTATGTTATCGATGTACAGGCCATTTTTTATTCGGTTGACGAGATTCACATAATTGAACTGCGATAAGTGTTTTAAGATAGTGGCATTCAATAGAAATGGTGAACAGGTAGCACCGAACAATACAACTTTGAAACGAAAAACATCACATGGCGAATCTACGTTAAAGGGGTCTCTAGGCCACAGAAAGCGTGTACTGTCTCTATCGCGTTTGTCCAACTGGAGCATGAGGAATGCCTTCTCGATATCGCTTATAAACCCGAACGGCTTGCATCTAAACCTCAACATCACCTTCGCCAAATCGGGAACCAAAGAGGGTCCCGTATACAGGCAATCATTGAGGCTTAAGGCCGAAGGTGATAATTTGGCCGAACAGTCAAACACGACGCCTATGGGAGTAGTTTTGCTGTCGCGTTCAACCCCGTGGTGGGCAAGATAATGTGTAGGCGAATCGGTAATAATTTCCTCATCAGTGGTCTCTATGAACCCGCGATTTTGCTGATCTTTAACAACATTACAATACTACTGACAATACGCCGGATTCGCGATAAATTTCTTCTGTAGGCCACGCAACCTTCCTATCGCCAGACCGTAATTGTTCGGCAAGTCGCCTCTGTTTCTGCGCCACGGCAAACGGACACAATACTGGTTTTCTTCGTGTACTTAGGTTACGGCTTCATCATAAAATTTAAGTGTATCCCTAGCCTCTGCATCTATCTCTCCTGACTTGATACCTAAATTGTCCATTTCCCACAATTTATTCAAATCTTGAATACGTCATGGTTCATTGTCTGTCTGTAGATACTCACTAATTGAACTGACCGCAGTTTTTAACACTGTCACGACTTCAACATTGGTATTGGCTACATGATCCTTGTATGACTCACTAATTGTGTACCCAAACTTGGTGGGCAACAACACTAGATTGCCCTTCCGTTTATATCCTGGTAGCACTAAGTCATAGTAATAATCGGCACCGATCAACATGTCTAGCTTAACATTACTGCCTATGAATGAATCGGCTAGCCTATACCCTGAAACCTGCAATTTGCCTACTACACCTTTGATGCCTGTTGATACCTTGTATTCTGGTAAGGAGTCTACTACTACTGCCATTAAGGATGCATACCTATCCCTATCCTTGTACTGCAGGGTGACTACCTCATACACCTGTTCGCGCTGGGCTCCCGTAAACCCTTGCAGCTTCAATGTCTCTCTTCCCGATGCAACATACTGTACTGACGGTAGAGAGGACCGCAGAACAAAAGTGCGCTAGGAACACTGGTCTAGCAAAGTACGATAATGGTAATAACCTTCATTGTTAATAACTGGCATCATAATTGTGGGCAAAACTACTGTCTCTCTCTCTGACATTACAAACAACGTCGTGGAGGATGGAGCAGGATCAGTTGTCGCAACTGTAGTTTGACTTGCTACCTCTCCAGCAGATTGGGGACATAATGCGCGGAAGTGCCTGCCATTGCATACTCGGCAGGGACTTAATTTAGCATTTGTGCAACCGCGCCCCCCATGCTCCCTGGAGAAGCATCCCTGACACAACTTCAGATTTTTAGCTCTATTTATCCTAGCCTCACTACTTTGATATTCTGGGCACTTGTATCACGCATGTTTCGGACTACTACACAAATAGCAAGCGAATTTCCTGGGCTCTCGGCTTGCATTTTTACTTTACCGGTACTTTTATTAACGGTGGAAACTGTAAAAGCTGTGGCACTATACTGTACTGGTTCACTGGTGACTACCTCCATATTGAACACCTCTGCCTAGTAATTTTTTATAAAAGACTGCAATTCGAGTGGGGTAGATTTCATCGCTCTTTTTACGTTTTCATGAAGTGGTGTTGGTAACTTATTCATTAGGATGACGGAACATATCTCATCGACACTGACATCCAACGTATTGAGGGATCGAATGGTACTCTCGAAAGCGGCATAGAACTTCTTGAGCGCGCCTACCTCATAAACTGGAACAGACAACTCACACAAGTTCGTAATGTGTGCGGATTTTATTCGGTCTTTTTGTCCGTATGTCTTCTCAAGTAGGGCTATTGCGGTGGCGTAGATACTGGCGATTAGGCTAAATACCCCCAACAACTTCTGTGCTTCTCCCTCCAGCTGCCCACGCAAATATGTGAAACACTGAACATCTGATAACTCTTTGTGGTCATGCACGGTACAGCGGAAGAAGTCCCAGAATTCTGTCCAAGATGCCGGGTCGCCACTAAATTTGGGAAGATGAAGTGTAGGTAGCTTAACCCCTGCTACCTTTGCCGTGGCACTACTGTTTGTCAGAATAGGGGATTTTTTGTAGATTGCCTCGAGTTTAGCCACAATCGCTTCCATGGTCTCAGAGTATTCGTCATCGTTTACCAGCTATAGTCACAATGTCAACGGTCTCGTCAAATGGTTCATAAAGATGGTCATTGACGGACTCCAGTTCATCGAGGCGCTTGCGAATAAGGGTAACTTTGCCCTTCACCTTGGACGCATCTGCCCGATCAATGAAGGCGTCTAAGTCCCTAGTTAGCCTAGTCAAACAGCCCCTCGCTATCCTTCTCTTTTTTTTAAGTTCTAACAGGGTGGCAGGCATGTTGAAATAATACTAAGCTAGGCTAGGCCAAGCGAACCTAAAATCAATCAAGTTATCACCAACAACCCCAATATAATGAAAAGCAGTAAATAGTAGGTGTCTAATGTCTCCTCAATAAATACCTCCATGTTTGTGTATTTTTATAGTAAAAACCCTAGCTCCTGGCACTGCAAATTTACGCACAACAAATGAGTCTTCATAAATTGGTTGATCAACGTAAATGCGATATACGAAACTGTGCCCAAGAGCTCTAAGGTCTTAAGAGGGTGAGGGTATGCTGCTGGATCTGGCTGGGATCCACTACCTATACTGCCTGCTGTCGCTGAACATTTGTTATCACCCCACCACATAAGCAAAAAGAGGCAAAAAAGTGCCAAAACAAAATAAGGCAAGAAAACATGACAACTCCCTGCACATATATGGCCTAGTGCAGTAACACTCATGGCCACGAGAAAGCAAGCCAGGCTAAAGGCCGGCACTAGCGAAAAACATAGCAGGGGTAGCCTAGGCCTCTCCGAAAATATAGGCTTATTTGGGGGAAAAGCTAACAAGATAAATGAGACAGGCAGAAAGGCAAGTAGGAGGAAGTAAGAACAGTTCGAAGGACCAAGTCTTGTAAGGACTGTGGGGACAAGAGCTATATATAGGAAACAGGAAATAATCACCTTGAAAATGATGATGTAAAACATAAATTTAAGCACTCATAAAATAATATGGGTCCCAGTGATTATAGAAAAGGCTTATCTGAATGTAGAGCTAAGTATTGAAGAAGTTGAGTGGAAGATGTAGCAGATTATTGATGATCACTAATATTGGATGTTGGCAGATGGACTTCTATACAGCAAGTGAGGTCTCCTTTGTTTACATACGGGACCTCGGTTACGAATCTTAAGTCTTAACTAAGGGGTTACATCTTTCATATCTATCTTATACCCAAGGTACACTCATACAGTTGCATATACATTGATCAATACCAGTAAATTAAATTGGATACTATAATGTATGAATGTAATATTTAAACTACATATTAACGAAAGAACTTATATTATTGTTACCTAAAACAACGTATTGGAGAATAAATCAAGGTAGACTTAATTAATGTCAAGTTATGACAAACCTCTTCAAACTCATTTTACGAAGTTCAAATAAATAGTACAGTAACCCCCTCAAATATGACCCCGACAACGCAGCCACTATCATCACCAGAAAAAGAACAACTCTCCCTGCTACATTCCTGGCTCAACAAAAGAAAACCGAAATAGATTCCTAAAGGTGTAATCTATAATTTACATTGTGTCGGTGACCAACTGTACACCGAATCTGGACACATTTGTTGACCCGCAAACTGCCCAATTCATACTTCTAATAATACACAAAGGAAATGGTATCCATCTTGGTCAGGCTAAAATGTTACGTGTCTTCCAATAAATATACTGGACCACCAGCCCCAGCACATTAACCAAGAAAGTTGCAGAAGCTTGCAGACATTGCGGATGAGGAAAAGACCAAACCAGGACCCCAGGACCAGCAGGCAAACTAGCAGCCGCTAAACCTTGGCAAACTCTATCCCTTGACATCATGAGCCCATTTCCTGTGAAAAATGGCAAAAGATTCGTCGTTACCTTCGTCGACTTCTACTCCAGGTTCCTCACAGCGTGCCCTGTCAAAGATCACATGCCCTCACTGTAGCAATAGTCCTAGCCACAGAAATCTTAGCCATCTTCGGTCTGCCCGAAGTACTGCTCTCTGACAACGCCCCAGAATTCTCTGGTTAGGTATGGGAAATTTTTTCACAATTATGTAGCATCAAGGTGTCACATTCATCCCCATACTGTCCTCAAGGAAACTCCATCTGTGAGAGAAACCACTATGTGATAAACAACCAACTCAGAACCCGACTCATCGCACTACAAACACAAGACCGGCCAACCCAAGTCAAAATGTTACAATGGGGCATGAACACGTGCCCTCGGGAAGATGGCATCATGCTCCATGAGAGAATTTATGGCGCTGCACCCCTACTCCTCCCTTTTCGTCAATTAGCCAAGCAATCATCACCTAGCTTAACAACCGACCCCCTTTAACATTTGAAAAACGTCCTACACACAGCCCAAGTTTGCCAGGACATAACCAAAGACATCGCACCACCACAAAGCGCTTATGCCAACAATGACCTAGTCAAAGAATGCTGATTTGTCAAGTGCTTTATTGGTAGTAAATCCCCCCCCCCCCCCCCGTCTTACTAGAAGTTAACGCACTGGCTGGACTCTGGAAAGGCAAGGCTCTGTGAGATACCGTAGCAACACTGCATAACGGCACTCTGCAAATAGAGTCCATCCGGTACAGAATCCCAGGCACTGGTTCTGAGGTACGTTTATCGGAAAAGAGCCAAAATTACCTCATCAACTCCGTCCCTGAAAGACTCTTTTTAACCCTCTCCGACATATGACGCGATTTTGAGCCTATTGGGGATACTTTAAAGCCTTTGTTACCATCAGGGGTATTTATAAACCTTTAGTTTAGTTACTTCAACCTCTGCAGTTGTCTTTGAGTTAGCTGTGGGCAGAAAACTAAATTTGGAGAGGTAATTATAAGAGTGAGAGAACTCTATTTCTTATTGCTAATCAGGCAACCTCTGCGTCATAAATGCGTGAAAGGGTTAACTCTTTCCATCATATTTAGTTCCGTAAGTTAGTGGTTGCCCGAATGCCCTGTATTTCCCCCACAACACTCTTTCTCACACTGAGGGACCATTAGAAGTCGGAGGAATTTGGGGTTGCCACCAACTGACAGATTATGATCTAATTTACCTAACTTACTGAGCTCAATATGACGCAAATTGCGACATAAACTTATTATTGAGCTATTTCACTAAGTTCATATGACGCGATTGTGTCATATGATACCTTTGAGCAAACCGCCATATGACGCCATCGCGTCATATATGACGGAGAGGGTTAACAGTCAGAACAGTTAAGATATGTTTCGTTACAAACAACTCTCTTACGTTAGTTCGATGACATGTTACAGATGCACTGGCATATTGCACATGTCTTTCAAGGCCCAACATCCAAGAGTACCGAAAGGTCTGCATCAAAACTCTTATAATGGTCAGAGTAGTTAGTGAGTTCTCTCCTATGTTAGCTCAAAAATACTGTACAGATGCACTGCCATTTTGTACGTATTATTTAAGACCCAGCACCCAAGAGTTCGAGTCTCCATCCACTGTCCACCAGCCACGTCAGGACCACCACCACGGCCAAGATTCTCACCAGAAGACTACAGAGAGCTATTTTTTTTTGTTTTCTATGTGAATGAGGGAGACAAAAGGAATAACTGTCTGCAGCGAGTGCCTCCCCCAAAGTTCAAAGAGTGACAGGGCCAAAATTAAGGGACGTTTGACCTAAAATGCCTGGACACGCGGAGTTTGAAGCAATTTAAGTCATAGGAAGAGGGAAAGACTGACTCTGGGAGAGAGTTCCAGAGCTCAGCAGTTGAATAGAAGAAAGTCTGAGAAAGTCTGTTTGTGGACCTGGAGAAGGCCTTTGATAGGGTACCTAGAGATGTTGTACAGTGGGCTATGAGGAAACTTGGTGTGGAAGAGTGGCTGGTGCGTGTGATAATGAAGATGTATGAGGATTCGCGAAGTTCGGTGAGGGTGAAGGGTGTACTGAGTGATGAGTTCGCAGTCTGTGTTGGAATCCATCAGGGTTCAGTGTTAAGCCCCCTCCTCTTTATTATGGTCTTGGAGGCGCTGTCTAGAGTTTTTAGAGGCGGGAGTATGGAACTGTTTTATGCAGACGATTTAGTCCTAATAGCTGACAGTATGCAGGATGCTGAGGCCAAATTCAGAGAGTGGAGAGAGGGCATGGCGAGCAAGGGTTTAAGAGTCAATATTAACAAAACCAAGGTTATGCATTACGTACTGTCTCCATTCTCCTCTGATCCGGTATAAGACATGATGCTCACAAAAATTTCCCACCTCAATATTCAGAAAAGAAGTACCCCAAACTCTTATACCTCAATATACACACAAAAATCTTGCACCAAAACAATATAACACATTCACACAATATTAAACAATCACACGATTATATTATATTGCGTGATATTGGATTGATATATTTACTGCAGAGTTATATTAACTATTGACCGTTATTGCTCAATGCTTCACTTTTAAAATGGTCCATGACTCCATATGTTAGCTTAGTCTCTACACGTAATGTTCACTCAGTAACGCCTCTCCATATGTCTTGCTGTCTCCCGCTCCACCGAACTGCTGTAGTAGGCTTATAACACAGGACTGCTGGGAAGTGGTAGATGAACCTATATCCCCGATGTCAAAGTAGGTAAGAGAGCGACAAGGAAATCGGCTGGCAGTAGCAAATGTGTTGGTTGTTGTTGTTGTTCCCCAAGCTGCCTGGCCGAACAGCCCCAAGGCCCCGAGCAAGGCCAAGGCCATAACCGAGCGCCCCCACAGAACCCTCCCTGCCGACCACAATAAAGCCTGGGTGACCGAAGCTACTCCATGGCGGGGAGCTGAGGAGGGTGCGGAAATGCCCAGGAAACCAAAACCCCACCCAAGGCCCTGTGCCCCTCAGCAATTATGAAGAGAAAGTTGAGGGGCAAAGGAAAAATGTGACGCTTTGGCTTCCAATCTTGGTAGATTGGGAAGTCAATCCAAGGAAGAGACGCCGTCACTTGAGATCTAGAAAATATATAAGTTAAAGGAACAGTCAGAGTAAGCTATGGGTATGGCAGAGATCGCTCAGTTCTCGCTCTGATAGACCAGCCCATCACCACAAATGTGTTGGTAATATCCGTGAGCTACTACTGCCTGCCATCTACTGCCCCCAGTCAGCTCTTCACCTCCTGCACGTTATGTCGGTATGATGAGGATGACGTCAGTGTTGTATGGCCATTCACCCACCACTCTGAGACATCGAAGCAACCAATGCTGATATTTTGTATGGAATAAAAATTGAGCATTAGAGACACTTAAGTTACAGTCAACATACTGTATATGCAGAAAGCATCAATCAAATAAAATGTTCACTCACATCCAAACTTACAATTAATATCAAGGCACAACACTTACATCCTAGTGAAATAGAAGAGTCGAAAATGAGTGGAAAACATAACTGGGAAAACTCCTCATTCGGACTCCTATTTCTGAACACTCCTTTAGCAACATTAAGTAACAAAACTGAATCTTTATAATTATATTAATTCTGTTAGGTAGCATATCAATTAACTGTTAATATATTAAATACTTTAGCAAATAACCAATTCAATATTAACGGTCATAAAAGAGTGCTTACGAACTATAATTTAATCAATGAAACTATAAAAGATTTATTATGAATAAACAATAAATATTATGTCATGACTATTTATAGGCATGACATACTCCAACGTCACCTAGACCGATTACACTCTACGTTCACCTTTCTCTTGTCTAACCAGGTTCTCCCGTGACTTACGACTTACAGTGGCACTTCAACATGCTCGTGTAGCTCGCATTAACCGTAAGCTACGGAATATCCAGTTGGTCCTACGTGACGACGACCATACCCAGGTGGCCAAAAATGCACACTGCCAATGTGTAATAGTCAGGTTCGCCGTGTACCTGAAATGTGGTCCCGTGGGAATTGCGTGCCAAAAGCGATATTATTGTTTAAATGGCATCTATAGGGTCTTAGTAGACAGAAAAACTTGGGTGGCAATTTTACTTTTGGAAATTTGGGTTTTTGTGGGGGCTTAAAGGGGGGTACCGTCATTTCGCAGTTTATCGCCCGAAATTAAAGCGCTAATATTGTTATAACTATTTTTATCTCTTAAAATATTAATAGGACAATAATGAAACAAATCAGGTGTCTTCCTCAAAATTATCATCATTCATTTATGTACCAAATATATAGTTGATATCTGGAATTGATAATTGTTTATTTATTTCCAGATATGCACTTGTGAAGAAGTTCACCCGTTTCGAAGCGAGGCCTGTTGAGATTTGTTACGACTGGGGTTCAAATATATCAGGGTTCTTATTCATTGGACTAGTAATGGCATAAATGTTAAAACGGAAAGCGCTAGCTCCAACCTCTGATGTATATTCCCAGTGAACAAAGAACACAAATACTCTACAGAGTTCTATATGCAATAATAGGCTATTAAACTCTCAATAAATGTGCGTCTACTCTAGGCTTAATGTTATGTGAAAACAGCCTATTACTACCTATAACCGAAGGTGCTTGGTTATGGTATGCAAAGTAAGGTGGTAAGAGAAGTTACAGCTTACGTTACTTTAATCAATAAATGTCAGGCACTCCTGCATGAAAGAAAGTGCACTAAAGTCCTTCAACACTAACAAGGAATCTTCTTTAAATGTTAGATGCTATAAAGATGCTCGTATCGGAAATGGAACCCAAAAAGGCAGGCAGCGGAACAATGCTCGTGCAGGCTATGCACACAAAAAGGCAGAATATATAATGCCGTCGGAGCCAAGAATATCCTAAACACTACAACAATAATAATAATCGCCACGACAATGCAGTATTCCTATCAACAAAAGAGCCTAAGTCGTTTGTGTCTCAATACATCAAACTAGGCTGCGAAATGTTTGTGTAATCATAAACGGGTATACATAAAAAGAGTACTTGGTTTAATATACTTAATGTCTACTATGATTGATAAAGTCTAGCTAGTCAATGATACGAGATACTGGTGCGCATGGCATGCTGCATAGCCTAATGCAAATCTCAAGTCTGTGCGTCAAATATTACGTTATAATGAAGGGTAGCTCTCTTGAAAAAACCTTAATACCGAAGTATTAAGCGTTCTCCTGGCGTACCTCAAAGACAAACAATCGAGACTAGAACAGTGCAGAATGGTATAGGCAAAAAGCCCTCATTCGTGCATGCTCTACTCTCAATGGCACACAGACTAGAATTTACTCAATCAACTCCAGTTCTCAGGTATGTCGTGCAGCTTTTTACCTACAGCCAGCACTCATAGGAAACAATACCTTATAATATCAGACCCCTAGTCTAGCATTATCTAATCCAGCAGAACACTAATTATTATAGGAAGCGGTACTAAACAATATGGATGCTAACCAATGCTTCGTGATCAACTTATCTTAACAACTAAACATACATAGGTTATATCAGACCTTAACGCACAATACAACTGGCCAGCATGAAGCTGATTTTGCAGAGTTAACCAGAGGGGGTATAATATTAATAAAAGGTGGTGAAAGATATGGAAAATGAGAGAGATAGGCAGAGGAAAAGATTCTCAGGTGCAGAGCAGGCGACAGGTAGCAAGGGATGAGATAGATGCGTTCTAGAAACCAGATCTGAGGGAGAGAGTGGCGAGGAACTGTATATATACTCGCACTAGCTCGAGGCGCGTGGGAAAAAAGCAGTTACAAGTCCTCTAGCCACTAGCAAGGGAGCTAGCAGCATGGTAAGGACCTCTCTCAGCCAACCCCCACGAAGCAGCCAGCCGTGACGTCATCGAGCGGGACAAAAACACTGCGCGCTCCCTCTCACTCTGTTCTACTCTCTCTCTCTCTCCCAGATCCCATCATTACTAGTTAATGATAAAACATATACTTTACAATTAAATATATAAAGCCTTGACATGGGTGAAAACAAAGAGCCTTTCTGGACTGCCCATGACACGAGCTTTCATATGCAATAAAGCACACTCTAACACATAAACTGTAGCCCCATCCACTGCCCTGGCGATCCTAGCGAGTCACTGTAGGACAAGCCATGCGGTTCTAACGGAGTGGTTAACGTCACACACCCCCCAAGATTTTTCTCAGAGGCCCCAAGGCTCACAAAAAAATATGATGGTTAGAACCCATGCTATATCTCCACTTCCCATCACCCAGCGGCAGTAAAATATCTGGCACAGTTCTTCAACAAAACATTTTTCAAAATTATAACCCTCCCCAACACCATAGGTTAAATTATATGTAGTTATGCTCCTCAAGAGCGAGCTTCTCTAGCCCAGCATTCTGAGAGGAGTGCAACTCAGAATTACTGCTATAAGATACTAAAAAAATTCAACTATCAAAGAAAGAGTTTTTATTTGATTTTTATGTTTATAATTTGTTTATTTCGGCTGCACTATAGGGGCAAGCCTAGTTTTTTCTTCTATACCAAACGCTCAACTCCTGCTTTACGACCCAATACGCTGG
This sequence comes from Paralithodes platypus, assembly GCA_032716605.1. Lineage (NCBI taxonomy): Eukaryota > Metazoa > Arthropoda > Malacostraca > Decapoda > Lithodidae > Paralithodes > Paralithodes platypus. Next base: position 29,969,796 of record CM064554.1, read on the forward strand.
GCTACAAACGCGAGTCAACAAGCACCAAGCGCAAAATACTATCCAAACTAAAGCAGGAGGCTACCCGTGTGTCAATCTACCCAGGATCATATACCCTTGAACGACCATCTGCAACCACGTTGTCACAACCGGCAATATGGCGTATGTCCAGGTTATATACCAGTAACCTTAGTGACCACCTGGTCAGCCTCATATTCCGATTGTGAAACTGGTCCAAGAACTTGAGAGAGTGATGATCTGGGTAAACTACAACGACCGGACCGTAGGCTGGAACATAGACCTCGAAATGCCCCAGCGCAAGCACAACCGCCAGCAGCTCCTCCTTGACAACAGAGCAGCTCCCCTGGGCCGAATTGTACTTCTCCGAGCAGAAACTAACAGGATGCTCCAGCCCATCATCGTCCTTTTCCACAAGGACGGCACCAGCCCCCACACCACTAGCCTCCGTTGCTAGTTGGAAAGGTAGGCTAAAGTCAGGGGCCCTGAGGATCGGGTGAGTGCACAACAGGTGTTTTACTTCTCTAAACACCTTCTCACACTCAGGCGCCCATTTGAACTTCTTATCCTTCCAGTTATCCTCCACCTGAGCTTGACTGTCCCATTCTCCTTCTCCACCTTGACTGCTAAACGTCATCACAGGCACAGTGAGAGGCTCAGGGGGGTGCCTCCCATACTCCTTCATGGGAATATCATGACATAACTGATTGATTCTGTCTGGAGTGGCTACCAAGTAATCAGGTCTGATAGCTCCTCCACCACCCTATAAGGACCAGCGTACTTCGCGGATAAGGGGTGACCTACAAGGGGCAGTAGAATCAACACCTCCTGACCCACGTGAAACTCCCTGAGTTCAACCTTGAGGTTGTACCTGTACTTCCTGAGGGCCTGAGAGCTAGTCAAATTACGGCCAGCCAACTCCAGACTGCGCAACATCCGTTCTCGACTGTTGAGGACACACTTGAGCATAGAACAAGGTTTTTCTGCGCCCTCCCATACTTCTTCAACCATATGGAGAGGCCCTCTAACACGGTGTCCAAAGACGAGCTCATTAGGGCTGAATCCCAAACTCTCCCCAGGTACCTCCCACACAGCAAACAAAACACATGGCAGGCCAAGATCCCAATCCCTCCCACTCTCAAAGCAACAACAACGAAGCACAGATTTCAAGGCTGAGTGCCATCGCTCTAACACACCCTGGCTCTCCGGATGATACGCAGATGACACAACCCCAACAATCTCATGCTGCGGCATTGCTTGAACCAAGAGGCTAGAAGTGAAGTTGGGTCCCTGGACTGACTGAATCCCCTGCGGGTAACCATACCGGGAAAAATACACTAGCAAGCTTCGGACCACCGTCTTCGCCGACCCATTTCTCATAGGGTACGCGTCAGGGTACCTTGTTGCTACATCTCCCGACTGTGCATCACTGTCCTCCTTCAACTCTTTCGTCTTTTTAAGCCCATCCTCTGCCTTTTCCACAACAGTTACTGGGTCTTCTTCAGACTCGATATTTGGTCCTAATACTGAGTCCCCGAGAAGGGCCGTTGATACTAAACTCTCAATCGCATCAACTTCCAACCCCTTCTCGGTACCCTTCCTCCGCTGATCTAAAGATTGTTGACCAGAATGTGACTCCCTGGATGCAGGATCTCCGGTGACAACACACGCCATAGGCTGCACCGGACACTTCTCAACCCACTCCTGCTCCTCCCTACTCACGTCGGCCGGCTTCTCGGCAACGACCAAGGGTGGAGCCTCAGAAGTAGGTCCCGCAAAGTCGTTGCCGAGAAGGAGGTCGACGCCCCCAACAGGTAACTTCTCCACAATTCCTACATCCAGGTCCCGAGTCACACCATCAACTTCCACCTTCATTCTTACAAGCGGGTATGACCTTGTCGCATTAACTCCCTGAACCACAACCACCCGCGCCGTATTGACAGGTTTACCAGTTAAATTTCTCAACAGTGTTTGCGATGCCCCAGTGTCACGCAAAATTCTCACCTCATGTCTTCTACCCCCCCACTCCACACAACCGAGTCCCCTGTGGTCACTAAAGGCATCACGGACAGGAAATAAGCCTTCCGGATCCTTCTGCACTGGCAGTGTATTTACCTCGGAAGAAATGCCTCTAACAAACTCCGATGTCCTCTTGAACACTCCAATGCCGTGAGCAAAAGACACGGCTGCCGGAGGAGGTCGACTAGGGCATTCATTTGCCTTATGACCCTCCTGGTGGCAACTAAAACACATAAATTTCGGTTTCCGCTTATACTGTGATGTAAAAGGCCCCTGACTTTTCACATACGGTGTGGTGTAAGGTTTGGATTCAGTTTTAGTTTCATGGCTCTTCTGTTTAAATGTGTCATTGTTACGGGGAGGGGGAGGATAACGGTCCTTAGCACTTACATCGTACTTCTTTGAGGACCCGCAACCCCGAATCAACGACAGCCGTCGATCAGCCATTTCTGCTGCTTCGACTAGAGTTCTTGGGTTTTTCTCCTTTAAGTTCAAAGTTAGATCACCGCCCGTGCTCTTAAAGAACTGCTCCAACATCATTAACTGCTTAATTTCATCAAATGTTGTGACCTTCTCAGATCGGAGCCAGTTCCCCATAGCATCGGACAAGTCCCGGGCGTGTTCCAAAAAGGTGCTATCTCTTCCCTTAGTTACACCCCGGAACTTCAAACGGTACGTTTCTGGTTGCAGTTCGTAAGCCCTCAGGACAGCCTCCTTGAGATCCTCATACACAATACACGACTCCAAAAGTAACGCATCGTAGGCTTTAAGACCCTTGCCTATTAATCTAGAGGATACAAGTGCTGCCCATTTATTCTCTGGCCACTGGTGTTCCTGGCACTTCTTCTCAAAGCGTGCGAAAAATTCTGTTACACCACTCTCATCAAACACCGGAACCAGTTTCAATAAGTGCGAGAGAGATTGCTCAGGAGCACGGTTACCAGCCCCAAGTCGCTGTCCCGTTGTCTCTACTCGCGACTTCTCTACGTCCCTGTCGGCACAGTACCTAGTCGACTCAGCTTGGATTTTTGCTAGCTCTATTTGCTGCTCACCTGCTCTTTGTTGCTGTTGAATCTGAAGCTCAGATACCCTGATTGCCTTTCTCTCTTCGATCTTAGCTAATTCGAGCTGAAACAATAATTCTGGAGTTAACCCTTGAGGAGGTGAAGGTGCTACAATGTTTGAAATTATCGGTGGTCCCCCCAGGGGCAACCCACCCTGCCAGTCACCACCCACCTGCGGAAGCGTACCCGGGGTCGGCAAACTACTGGGATGGCTGGGAGTCGAGTGTAGGGGAAGCATGGCCGAAGGGCTCTGAGCACTCAACCGATCTCGCTCACCAGTCACCCTGCCCAGTACACACGTTATCAAGTTATCCCTGGTCATGCTGCTAGTACCCGCATGACCGATACCTGTGGCCAGGCATTGAAGACTGTACCGCTCCATACCCTCCAACCGCTCGGCAGTAACAGGCCATTGCAAAAATATCCTAGCATCCTCCTCACAGTTCACCTGATTAACCATATCATCATACTGCTGTTCCTCAGTTTCGACATTACGTACTGTGTCTCCATTCTCCTCTGATCCGGTATAAGACATGATGCTCACAAAAATTTCCCACCTCAATATTCAGAAAAGAAGTACCCCAAACTCTTATACCTCAATATACACACAAAAATTCTCGGAAATACTCAAGGGCTATACTATGTTGCGAAAAAAAATTATTCTTGCTGATCCCCGCAAAATATTCTCCAAAACAACAAATGTTCCCTGCTAATAAATGTAGGTTCACCAAATCCTAGGTAAGGTCGCCATTTGTTATGACTGGGGTTCAAATATATCAGGGCTCTTATTCATTGGACTAGTAATGGCATAAATGTTACAACGGAAAGCGCTAGCTCCAACCTCTGATGTATATTCCCAGTGAACAAAGAACACAAATACTCTACACAGTTCTATATGTAATAATAGGCTATCAAACTTTCAATAAATGTGCGTCTACTCTAGGCTTAATGTTATGTGAAAACAGCCTATTACTACCTATAACTGAAGGTGCTTGGTTATGGTATGCAAAGTAAGGTGGTAAGAGAAGTTACAGCTTACGTTACTTTAATCAATAAATGTCAGGCACTCCTGCATGAAAGAAAGTGCACTAAAGTCCTTCAACACTAACAAGGAATCTTCTTTAAATGTTAGATGCTATAAAGATGCTCGTATCGGAAATGGAACCCAAAAAGGCAGGCAGCGGAACAATGCTCGTGCAGGCTATGCACACAAAAAGGCAGAATATATAATGCCGTCGGAGCCAAGAATATCCTAAACACTACAACAATAATAATAATCGCCACGACAATGCAGTATTCCTATCAACAAAAGAGCCTAAGTCGTTTGTGTCTCAATACATCAAACTAGGCTGCGAAATGTTTGTGTAATCATAAACGGGTATACATAAAAAGAGTACTTGGTTTAATATACTTAATGTCTACTATGATTGATAAAGTCTAGCTAGAGTCAATGATACGAGATACTGGTGCGCATGGCATGCTGCATAGCCTAATGCAAATCTCAAGTCTGTGCGTCAAATATTACGTTATAATGAAGGGTAGCTCTCTTGAGAAACCTTAATACCGAAGTATTAAGCGTTCTCCTGGCGTACCTCAAAGACAAACAATCGAGACTAGAACAGTGCAGAATGGTATAGGCAAAAAGCCCTCATTCGTGCATGCTCTACTCTCAATGGCACACAGACTAGAATTTACTCAATCAACTCCAGTTCTCAGGTATGTCGTGCAGCTTTTTACCTACAGCCAGCACTCATAGGAAACAATACCTTATAATATCAGACCCCTAGTCTAGCATTATCTAATCCAGCAGAACACTAATTATTATAGAAAGCGGTACTAAACAATATGGATGCTAACCAATGCTTCGTGATCAACTTATCTTAACAACTAAACATTCTGACATACGGAGCCCTGTATGTTAATTTAAGAGTTAGAATTAGAGTTGAAGGAGTCGCACTACCCAAACGGTGAAGCAGACTAGCGAGCGAACGAGCGAGTGGGCAAACCATCTCGCCCCATACCAGCAAACTAGCCTTCACACCTCGATGACCGATGCTATGACGTATGATCGACGCCAGGAGCTGAGTGGACCACGCACCTGTTATGCGACTCGAGGAGCTATGATTGGAGCAGTAGTCCAGTAAATCTAGCAATCATTTAACTGGACCTAGAACAAATTGCAATAGAAGGTTTTTTGGCTTTAACTTGTTTATTAGGTCCCTCTGATGAACATATAAAAAGTCTCCAACTTTTGGACACTGGGAAAGTGGTTAATTTGCATAAATTCAAGATGGCCACCGTCCAAAGCTTCAATTTACAGATAACTTTTTTCTGGTTGCTCCTAGACCCTATAAATGTATTACAAACAACGTTTTTTGGCTTTAACTTGTTTATTAGGTCCCTCTGATGAACATATAAAAAGTCTCCAACTTTTGGACACCTGGAAAGTGGTTAATTTACAGCCGAAAAACCTTACAGACAGGCTGAACTGTCTCTTTCACAAGGGGTGACACAGGCACTTTGTGCTTGTATGGGTTTTTGACCTGTTGTCCCTCTTTTTTATAAAAAAAAAAAAAAAAAACATGACGTAGTATGACGTCATTCAGAGCCAATTATGTAATTCATGATAGGAGTTCGTATTCACTTGGATCATCGGTGCTTGCATCAAAGTTGCTATTTTGACAGAGTCCTTTACATTGACCACATGCACTGGAACATTCAAGCTCATTCCGTTTGCAACTACAGCGTTGAGTGTCACAGTTGCCCTTACACTGACATCTGACCAATTTCAGTAGTGAATCAGGAGCCACTGGCGAATCCATCGTCTTCGGTTCAAGCTGTCCCTTCCGCAGACACCAGCCCCATTTCTCGGGGTCCACACAGTTCCCCATCCATTCCTGGACCTGACAATAAACTCGGAACGAGTGGTATTTGGCTGCATCGGTTGTTGGGGGAAGGCTGTGAACTTCAACGGTAGTTGAACTTTTTGCCACCTTGTTGCAAAACTTTGTCTTTCGCAGTCCGTCAAGGGTGTCATTTCCTTTTCCCCCGTACAAATAAACCAAGGCCTTTTCACCAGCTGATGATATCGCGTCTTTACTTCCACTTTGGCAACAGAATGCTTCTATACATTTCAAGAAACCGTTGTCTTCCCTCACTTTCCTCAAGGCAGCCCCTTTACCAATACCATACAGTCGTGAGGTTGTGTCACATCCACAGAGTGCATGGACAACTGGCAGGACACGACAGATGCTTTCACCGAGAGCTTCTGCTACTGAGTTAATATGCCAACATTTCCCACCTTCCTTGCTAGACTTGAAGTACAAATCATTCATCCCTCGTTCCGCATAATGACACAACAGCACCAACAAGTCTGTGTCCTCACCTATCACATATGTCACGGTTTCCCTTGCATGCTCAATTCCCTTCTTCGCAATCATGACATCTGCATCTGCTGGCGCATTGACACAGTCAATTCCATTTGCCTTGAATGTTTCACACAATAAGTCAATGAAGTTTTGCTTATTGTCCGAGTTTGACAAGAAGTTTTCCTTTTTTGACCGAAGGGGCATGGTTGGAGTGAACATCACCTTTTGACCAAAGACTCCTTTTGATCGTCGATTGTGTGTCATGTCCTTGGTAGTAGGTCCTGATTTATAACCGTCGAATACAACCACCGGGTTGAGAAAGTTTTTGGAAACATGCTTCATGTACATGCTTGCAATGTCCTCAAATGTGTCACCCTTCTTCCATGGAATCCTTTGCAATAAGGAACCACCATCCAGAACATGGGTCACAGTCCTTTCTTCCTCAAATGATTCCAATGACGACTTGGGAACAACAGCAGCTATCTCATCTCCTAGCTGTGGTTTATTGGCTTCCCTGAGCCTCCCCCACTTATCGAACAGAGCAGTAGGGTAGCTAGACAACTCATACGCAAAGACCTCTTCAACACCTAAGTCCCTGTTATTAGCAAAGATGAGGAGCCTCTGGAAAAGGAGCTGTGGGTCGATTGGTACTTTTTCAGCACTGATTGTAACCTTTGCACCCAACGACTCAACTTGATCTTTCTTCCTAAATGAAAAGTCAAAAGCATTGCTACCTTCCATCTTCTGCACAATGTTCATACCAACCTCATACAGTAAATGAGGATTGGCCGAGGCTGGTCCTGTCACACCGTTGGCAATATTCCTGAGTTCATTTGATTCTTGAAATGGATCATAATCCTTGAAGAATGCGAGAACCTTCTCTGTGTCCTTCCTATCTCGTTCACGCCTTGCTTCAGTCATTTCTTTGTGCTGCTCAGAGGTGTGGAAATGCTTCCCTGTCAGTTCTTGCATAACTTCACTCACCTCAGCGCAGGCTGGCATAGCAAGTAACCAGCGCAGGCGTTGCGTTTCCTCCATGCCCCTACCACGTGTCAATCCACCATTCGTTTTCAAAGAGCGCATCAAAACCTGCTCTATAACCAAGTCGCTTGGCAGTCCTGCCCACAGCCGATCACTTCGGCGGATCACAAATAGACCGGAGTTCAATTGACAGAACATGTCTGGTTTGAGCTGCTCAAGTTCAATCATGTCTTGAATGTACACATGGGCTGACTTGGCATAATTGTTATGACCACACGCTGCAAAGTACGGCAACATCTCCTGGAGTGTTCCGAGGTACAGTAGGAAATCGCCCATTCTCAGTGCCCTCAGGAAGCGACGCAGCAGGTCAATCATGTCCATGTATTGAATCCATAGCTTTCCCATCTTATGCTCTGCTAAGGAGCTCTTCTCAGCTTTAAGTTTTTCAGAAATTCTGTTGAAAACGTCTTTACTGCAGACTTCATCCGGTGAAACGTCTTCACGCAACAGCTTATCCAAAAGATCTGCAGCCTCCTGGAAGTCCTTGCATGCGTCACTTTCCTCATCTACCATTGAGAGGTTGACACCGTATGCCCTGCCTAACACAATCGAACTCAAGGCTGTGTCAACCAAGAAGTGGCCTCTGATTGCTCGTGCATAGGCTTTCCCACTCAGCATTTGGGTCACAGCATTTTCAGCGTATATAAGTTCCAAAACCTCCTTAAGCCCAGATGCTTCCATAACATGGCCCATGCATCCCAAAAAGCTCATCACAGAGTGAAAGCCACCAAGGTTCAAAACAATGGGTTTCAGTTCGCTTCCTTCCTTCTCATGAACAATGATCGTCTTCGCTTTCCAATAAAGCGGTTGGTCGAATGTCAGCATTGGCGTCGTTCCCTGGCGATGGCTTTCCGCAGCAACGAAGTGAAGTGTTGAGTAAATACAACTCATGTCCGTAGGGTCCATGTCAATCATGGGCAAGAAATGGACGGATGATTTCCCTGGGTGTGGTCCATGGCACACACTCTGCATTAAGCCGGACCAGCCTGGTCGTTTTGGTCGAAGCAACCATGACGTTTTCCACAGTATGTCCAGATTTTCAAGCTTGTCAGATGCTGAAATGGGGTCAAGCTTTCTAAATTCGAGAGGCCCACCCTTCTTGCGAACACTGCGGTAGTATTTGATTTCAATTTGAGCTGCCGTGAAGTTGTTTTCAGGTGACTGCAATCTTGGTATTGATGTTGTGTCTCTTACTTCAGGGGTGACAGCAACAATTATACCCATACCATGGTATGTTCCTCGCCCATCAAGCGTACGCAAGTTGTGATCAACATTGTCTGCAACGAACTGTCCAAACCTGCCTGCAGTGGATATGTTGGTGCCCCTGAAATTGGCAGCACACTTCGAAAACCTCAAAACTTCTGCGTAAGGCAGACAGAAGCCGTGGCTGTGTAAACTGTCCACAAGAAAGCGGGAACCAAAGTGCTGGTGCATTTGAACCGCCAATCCATACTGAATGGGTGCTACAATGGCCCTTGGTCTGGTAAGTTGCACGATACTTTGTCCAATTGATGCAACTTCAAGATCACATGACTTGCCACTGAACGTCTCTTGCAGCAATATACGAAGGGACTGCGGAACGTACGCCACATTCTTTTCCAGCGACCGGAGTTCAGAAGGATCTGGATAGAAATCTCTACAAGTATCAATGTTCTTTATATCTGCTTTGATCAACCGTGCCGCAGCCCTGACTATCTTTCTTTGTTCTGCTTCCTCATCATCAGTCTGTGGTGAGTCTTTGAATTGTTGCAAAATCTTTGCAGCACTTTCTTTGACAGTTACAACATCGCTGCGTCCATGCACGTTACTAATAACCAGTTCATCCCCAAAATACGAAATAAGTTTCTGTTTCATGTATTTTACACTATACGCTTCAACATCAGGGCACAACTGGGACATTCTATCAACGAGATCAACCACTGTAGTCTGTTCATCATCATTGCCACTGACTAGGTCCTCGATTGCGAGTAGAAATGCTTCCTCTTGTGAGGCATCTACTTTGCGACCCTTGCGAGGAGGTTCACTGTCTGCGGAATCACGATATTTGGAGGGGATCTGCCTATGTGTCTGGAAATTTGAGCTGCACTGCTTGTGATATATTGCGTCAGCTGCTGGAAGATCGCGTGCAAAGTTAATTCGGCCTCTAACAGTGTCAGCCCACTCATCAGCCCTGGCATCACATGCAGAAAGTATTGTCCTTTGAAAGTTGAAGGTGCGTACTGGATACACTTCTTCTGAATCATGCTTTGTGTCCAAATAGATTTTTGTACCACAAAAAAAGCAGTTCTCTGTAAAACAAAAGTCTGGTGTCTGAGAACGAAGAGCAGGTTTTTCAGGACGTTTCTTCTGCTTCCCAGGAATTCTATTTGGCTTCGTATTGACATGCTTCTTTCGGCAATCAATGTGCACCGTTTGGCCCTCGGACACGGTAATTGATGGCGTTCCACGTTCAGTACTGGCCTTGTTGATAGTATCTGCTCCCTTCGCCCTCAGCTTGACTGTTTCTCCTTCGACTAACGTGTTTGAGCAAATGCCGCAGGGATTATGCACCACCTCTTCTTCCATGGCTTCGGTAGATGTCGCACCAATCTGTTGAAACAAGAAACAAGATGATGGGATTAGTATAGGCCTAGGCAAAATGTAATAGACAATAATGTGCAGTAAAGGTAGGGCTTGACCTAGAACAAATTGCAATAGAAGGTTTTTTGGCTGTAAGGTTTTTTGGCTGTAAATTAACCACTTTCCAGGTGTCCAAAAGTTGGAGACTTTTTATATGTTCATCAGAGGGACCTAATAAACAAGTTAAAGCCAAAAACGTTGTTTGTAATACATTTATAGGGTCTAGGAGCAACCAGAAAAAAGTTATCTGTAAATTGAAGCTTTGGACGGCGGCCATCTTGAATTTATGCAAATTAACCACTTTCCCGGTGTCCAAAAGTTGGAGACTTTGTATATGTTCATCAGAGGGACCTAATAAACAAGTTAAAGCCAAAAAACCTTCTATTGCAATTTGTTCTAAGTCCAGCCCTACTTTGACTGGTCTATAAAGGGGCCCCTGCCGAAGGATAAGTCAGAAATAGAGAAATTTGAGTGCATAGTGTGCAAAGGCGAGCTTGTGTTAAGTGATGATCCTGTGGCTGTGAATTTTGGAAATTAGTCTTTAGAGCTGGTGAACAAGTTTTGTTACCTAGGAGATACCATCTCTGCCGGTGGTGGGGCCGAGGCTGCCACTGTTGCTAGAATTAGGTGTAGCTGGGGGAAGTTCAGAGAATTGATGCCAATCCTGATCATGAAAAGAATGCCTCTCCCCCTGAAGGGAAAGGTGTATGCCTCATGTGTTAGAAGTGCAATGACGGATGCCTCAGAAACATGGGCCGTTAAAGTAGAGGATGTCAACAGAATGGAGCGTAATGAGATGAGAATGGTGAGATGGATGTGTGGGGCCAGGCTACAGGATAGAATAACAAATGTTGAGCTGAGGAGACGTTTAGGTATAAAGAGTATTAGCGAGGTGATGCGTACAAGTAGACTGGGATGGTATGGACATGTGGAGAGAATGGATGAACAAAATTGGGTGACAAAATGCAGGTCTGTGATTGTGGAGGGAGCTGCACCAAGGGGTGGACCGAGGAAGACCTGGGATCGGACTATACTCGCCGATCTCAAATCCAAGAACTTGACAAGTGAAGCAGCCCTTAACAGGGTTGCCTGGAACGCTGCCATTAGGACAAGAGACTGAAACTGCACTTATGTGTGGAACACTCAGTCTTAAAATTTTATGTATGTATGTATGCATCTACGCAACCAAAATATTAAAAGACTAATGATATCCATTTATTAACACCTTACGAGCGGCCTATGCGGTTTATTTATGTGTACCGCACAGCGGGGTGTTTTTAGCCAAAATAGGGCTGTTTACGTGATCATTTTCATGCCTAAATAAGACCCAGAACGTAAAACAAGTACCTATCCCTGAAAGGGCATAAACAGAGCTTTCGAATGACACCATAACGATCCTTGTATGATGGATAGTTTTCTTGCAATAACCGTGCAACGCGAGTGCAAAAAGCAGGTAATTCGGTACTTTCAGTACATAATTGAGTATGTAGCGAGTGAGAGAGGGAGGAGGGAGCTGATATTTGTGTCAGTAGGTTCGCCGCGGTGGTCTGGAGCAGTCATACGCTCGCTAGTCTCCTGCCACCACTTGTCTCTCTCTCTCAGCCACATTACGTGCTGAAATTGCCACTCGAGTTATGTCGAGCGCCGCCACATAGTTCAGCTTTATTTAACTCGACTTATGTTGCTCGCCGCTAATTAAGGGTTAAATAAAGTACTTAAGTGAAATATTCCTGTATCGTGTGATCTGAAAAGTACGAGTGTCATACCTTGATTGAAGGGAGTACTAAACTATTATATAGAAGGAAAGTCTTAAGAGTGAAGAAGTATTGTGGAACCTCGTTTATGCGTCTGTCTTTTATTCTATATACAGTATATCATTATCAAACCCGTTCAGTACCAGCGACAGCAGAGAGCCGTTAGTATATAAATCATTCCCCACCAGTCTCAGTGACGGCTGGTAGCCGTCAGTAATATACGATCCTCGTAACTTCCAGTACCTGGTACCACAACGTTTGTGCACTGCTCTAAGACCTTAGCAAAATTTCTCAGCTTATATCCAAGCCCCCACATACTGGGAGAGGCAGTATTCCTCCATCTTTTGAGGTGGGAGGTTGTTATATCTTGCCTCTGAAGCCATTTTGGCCACATTGCTTGGGACTGGGGGTACATTTATGGTAGTACCCGATGGTACAGTAGGGGCTAATATTAAAATACGATATCCATGTGTAGTGAATACAACATATGAATGTACATTGTGTTATATTTATCCTCTATTACCTTCTGTGCATGTGTTAAAGTGATTTCAACTTCTCTAGTCGAGTAAGAACCTCCCTAATTTATCCAATCAACTCCAGTAAAAACCTGGTATAACACTAATTATGGAAGTATATCTCTGTAAAATAATGTATGAGTATAATTTTCTATATATCAACTATAAAACTATATACTATTTATTTAGAGGCAATTTTTATCCCAAAATCAATCCAAAGAGTTATAATTGCACAAAGGAAAACACAGGGGGTCCACGATTTGTTATGAGTGGGGTAGAGGCTATGACATTCGAGTGCATTCCCTCATTACCAGTCATTCCTGCCAAAGTGACTCATCTGTGGCAAGACAACAACTTCCCCCCACAAAAGCTGAGGAGTGACTGCATGAGTGTGGGTGCCGGGTGGCCGTTGGCGGCAAGGGGAGACATGTCAGTGTTGCCAACAACAAGCAGTGTTGCCTCCAAGTCATGTTAGTGGTTTCAGTATTATTGACAAGTGACATTCGTCACTGGTACTTGTGTTAATCTTTTGTACTGATGGATTTGGATCAGCGCTCGGACAGCTTGGGTTAACTTGGGTTTATCTTTTGCTTACTATCAGAATCTATCACGACAGGTAAAAAAGGATATTAGTAAAGAAAAAAGAAATTATGAAATTAAGGTTGCCAATGATTCAAAAAATAATCCTAAAGCTTTTTACCAACTATATAAATCCAAGGTTAGAGATGTAATTGGTCCCCTTAAAACTTCGATAGGAAAATTGACAGAAAGTGATTTAGAAATGTGCAGTACATTAAATAGTCAATTTCTTTCCGTTTTCACTAATGAAAATTTGGCACAGTTTCCAGAAGTCCGTAAGGTATACAGCGATAGTATAGAAAATAGGTTAAGTACGGTTACTATAAGTAGAAATGATGTGGTTAAGGAAATTGACAGACTGAAACCTCATAAATCGCCTGGTCCTGATGAGGTATATGCTAGAGTATTAAAAGAATGCAGAGATGAGTTAAGTTATCCATTAACATTTCTATTTAACAAGTCATTAGAAACAGGTATAGTTCCAGAAGCTTGGAAGCTTGCAAATGTAGTTCCGATCTTCAAAAAAGGTGATAAATCAATAGCATCCAATTACCGTCCCATTAGTCTCACTTCAATCATAGGAAAACTACTAGAGTCAATTATTGCTAGGAAAATGAGAAACCACTTAGAAACATTTAACTTAATCAATTCTTCTCAGCATGGATTCACTCAGGGACGGTCTTGCCTTACTAATTTGCTTAGTTTTTTCTCAGAGGTATATGAAGCAGTAGATAATGACAAGTCATATGATATTATATATTTAGATTTCAGTAAAGCTTTCTCATGAGAGATTGATGAGAAAGGTTGAGGCACATGGAATATGTGGGGCGTTGTTAGGATGGATTAGGTCATAGCTAATTGGTAGGAAGCAGAGAGTCAGCATAAATGGTACCAAGTCAGAATGGGGAGCAGTAAAAATTGGTGTCCCCCAGGGATCGGTATTAGGTCCCCTGTTGTTTCTTATATACATAAATTACCTAGATTTAGGTATAACTAGTAGGATAAGTAAATTCGCAGACGATACTAAAATAGGGAGATCAATTGATTCAGATAGCGATATAGAGTGCCTCCAAAGGGATCTAGATACCTTACATGAATGATCAGTAAATTGGCAGATGAAGTTTAACATTGACAAATGCAAGGTATTAAAGATAGGGAAGATGCAAACAAATGTTAAATATAAACTAGCTAATTTAGAATTAGAAAATTCAGACTGCGAGAAAGATCTAGGTGTGTTTGTTAGCAATGATTTGAAGCCTAGAAAACAGTGTATAAGCGTTCGTAATAAGGCAAACAGGATTCTCGGGTTCATCTCTAGGAGTGTGAGTAACAGAACTGCTGATGTTATCTTAAAACTTTACTTGTCATTAGTGAGACCCCATATGGATTATGCTGTCCAATTTTGGTGTCCTTATTACAGAATGGACATAGATTCATTGGAGAGAGTACAGCGTAGAATGACAAAAAATGATCCATAATATTAGAAATCTTTCGTATGAAGAAAGGTTGAAGAAATTAGGTTTACATTCGTTAGAGAGACGCAGAGTTAGAGGGGATATGATAGAGGTGTTCAAGTGGGTTAGTGGGATTAACAAAGGGGACATGGCAAATGTACTAAAGCTCAGTGATAGCGAAAGAACTCGTACCAATGGTTTCAAATTAGATAAATTTCGTTTCAGAAAAGATATAGGCAAGTATTGGTTTGGTAACAGAGTTGTAGACGGGTGGAATGGACTACCAAGTGCTATAGTGGGATCTAAAACTGTAGGGAGCTTTAAGATAAAATTGGATAAGCATATGGACGAGAAGGGTTGGGTGTGAAGGGGGATCAGCCGGGTTGGGCCAATCAGCGCTCTGCAGACCTCCATAATCCTGCGTTAATCTCTAACCGTTTTGGTAAGATGATCCTCAGGGTATTAGAGTGTGAAGCCTATAATTGGGCTTTGTAATGAATTGGGGTTGTGTGGGACAGGGATCTGCCTTGCTTAGGCCAATCGGCTTTCTGCAGACTCCCATTTTCTTATGTTCTTATGTTCTTAACTACAAGGTAATTTTCGACCTTTGACGAACGTGAGGTGCCAGAGATTCAACTATAGTAGGCCTACACACGCAGATGCACTGTGCAATGGATGTGTATGCTATGAACGTGTAAGCTGATAGTAGTTTGGTTATTGATGTACGAGGATTCAATACGTCTCCGTCAGGATCGAAAAAAAAAAAAAAAAATGCATACTGGGGAATTCGAACCCTGGCCTACTCAAGCATGGCACCTCTGTGCACTGGACCATCCCAGCACTGTGTTGTGTGTGTTCATACAGTATATGCAAGCTTCACTCTACTCCATCAAATATCCTAATATTTTCAATCATACAAGGTATTCTCCTACTTGATAATTAGTAAGCTCTCAGTATTGGATACAACATGGTTGGGAACCTATTGCTTTACTGTCAACTTCTCTTACTACTATAGTAAGGGAGTAGCTCATTATCAATCTTGCTGCGAAACTGGTTTTGATAAACTGGTCTGTGTTGCTGGTGTAATTGTATATTGCTCAATTAATATTGTGTTGTCCTATATTAGTTTTTTTTATTCAGGATTCTTGCTTGTAAATTATAGATGTTTCAGCTTCAATATTTGGTAACCCCCCCCCCCCCCCTCCCTTACTCTTACTCTCTCTCTCTCACTGCATACCATCGAAAATACGGCGTCCAGGCCATAATAATAAGCCCAAATGGTGGAATAAAGATATTTCAAACTGCCTGCTTGCTAAAAAATGTGCTAATGATAGATTAAAATCCTCACAAAATGACGAAGAACGGGTGAAATTTGTAGAGCTACGACGCAAAGCCAAAACGTTAATTAAGCAAAGTAAAAAGGCCTTAGAGTTACATATTGCGAATCAAAGTAAAACAAACCCGAAAGAATTCTATAGTTATATCAGAAAGAAAAAAGTAGTTACTTCAACTGTTGGACCGTTAGTCGATGAAAATGGAGAATACACCAAAGACGAAGTACAAATGAGTAATGCCCTCAATACCTTCTTTGCATCAGTGTTTACAACAGAAGACCTCAGTGATATCCCTACACCATCGCCGATTCAGATTGGTAATTCAGATGTTCTAAGCACTATCACCGTTACAGAGAGAGAAGTATTGAATTGTTTAGATAAACTCAAGGTAAATAAAACGCCAGGACCTGATACAATCTCGCCTAGAGTTCTAAAGGAAGCTAAGGATGAGCTCTCCAAACCACTGACATTACTATTCAATAAATCCTTGTAGTCTGGAACTATGCCTGATCAGTGGAAGCTAGCCAACGTAACACCGATATTCAAAAAAGGCAGCAAATCCCTACCCAGTAACTATCGTCCAATTAGCTTAACCTCAGTTGTATGTAAAATGCTAGAAACGGTCATACGAGACAGACTCGTAAATCACTTAGAGGAAAATAACATACTTAAAGATACTCAACACGGCTTTCGTAAAAAACGTTCCTGTTTAACAAACCTCTTAGGCTTCTTCCACAATATCCTCAACCTCTACGATGAGAGTAAAGCTGTAGATATTATATACCTTGATTTTCAAAAGGCCTTTGACAAAGTTCCCCACAAACGTTTACTGCTAAAACTAAAAGCGCATGGAATACAAGACGGTGTGTTGAAATGGATAGAAAATTGGCTCAGCAACAGAAAGCAAAGGGTAGTCATAAACGGGAAGGCATCTAAATGGACCAATGTAAGTAGCGGGGTACCCCAGGGATCGGTACTAGGACCAATTATCTTTCTAATTTACATCAACGACATAGATGAGGGTCTCACCTGTACAATCTCAAAATTTGCTGACGATACAAAAATTGCAAATAGCGTACTCTCAAAAGAACAAGTTGACGATATGCAACACAATCTAGATAAATTGTCATGTTGGGCCCAAATTTGGCAAATGAGTTTCAATGCGGATAAATGTAAAGTACTACATGTCGGATACCTAAATGAGAAAGCAAACTATTCGATGAATGGCACTCAGCTAAAGAATGTAAACAGAGAAACCGATCTGGGAGTAACAATATCGAGTAACCTAAAACCGAGTCAACAATGTTCAGAAGTTGTTAAGAAGGCAAACAAAATAATTGGCTTTATAGGCAGGTCGCTTGAGCATAAATCCAAAGAAGTTATCCTAACCCTTTACAATTCCTTAGTCCGCCCTCTTCTGGAATACTGCGTTCAATCCTGGTGTCCTTATTACCAAAAAGATATAAACAAGCTAGAACGAGTTCAACGTAGAGTTACCAAAATGATACCTAGCCTAAAGAACAAACCATACGAAGAGCGTCTTAGAGAATTAAATCTATTTCCTTTAACCCAGCGCAGATTAAGAGGTGACTTAATTCAAGTGTTCAAAATCATCAAAGGCATCGACAATATGAACTGTAGTAAGTACTTCACTATCGACCAATCTAATTACACGCGGGGTAACGGTTGCAAAATTATTGGAAAATCTTTTAACTCGCACGAATCTAAGAATTTCTTCTTCAATCGAGTTGTCAACTTGTGGAATGGGCTTCCCCGAAACGTTATAGACTGCATCACCGTTGATTCATTTAAACTCCGCCTAGACAAATATCTCTCATCAAACCCGCGACTGACTGCGTTTGTAAATGAATAACTTTATTTTATCCCCCCCTCAGTCACTAACCCATCTGTCCTCTACTAACTTCCTAATCCTGCCACGGACATTAGTTCCAGGGCAGTAATTCCCTTTCCAATGTTCCCTTACCCACTCTAAACCACTGTTTGGACACTTGATCCTCAGTGTTTTGGAGGACAAGCAACCTAGAAGGGTCACTAGACCTGTTGTTGCTTGTACTCATTTGTACTCCTTTGTACTCACTCTCACACAGACACACACACACACGTTGTTCCTTCCCCATATAGCACATACCAATATCTCTCTCTCTCTCTCTCTCTCTCTCTCTCTCTCTCAGGGGTCAGCTTATTGAGTGCTTTAAGATACTAAAAGGTTTAGACAAAGTCGATGTAAATGCACTATTCACATTAAACAAAACTAATCAAACTCGCGGTATGGAATGAAATTAAAAACCAAAAAGGCAAACCAAGATGTCACAAAGAGTTTCTTCACCTACAGTGTGGCGACAGAGTGGAATAAACTACCAGCGAGAGTGGTGGAGAGAGACACAATAAACGCTTTCAAGGGAAGGCTTGACCTCTATCTGCAGAGGGCTGGGGTGATATGAAAAGAAAAGAGAAGAAAAGGGAAAGGAAAAAAAAAAAAAAAAAAAAAAAATGTATGTAAGTGTATGTGTGTGCACTGTACAGTATGTATATATATACTGTATATATATGTATGTGTGTGTGTGTATGTGTGTATATGTATGTGTGAGTGCGTATGTGTGTATATGTATGTACCGGTGTATATATATATATATATATATATATATATATATATATATATATATATATATATATATATATATATATATATATAAACATATATATGCATATATACATATATAGTTTGTAAGGCCAGACTGCCTAGTAAGGACATTGAGGTCTGTGTGGTCTGTGTATCTATGTAGCTCTATGTAGCTCTATGTAGCTCTCTCTCAGCAGACTACGGAGTTCATAATCTTCAGCACAATATGGCCATTTTCCCATTTATCATTTCGCCTTCATCTGTTCTTGGACCGTATGCTCTCATATATCAACTTACATTAGTCTCTCTTGTAAACAATATTCGCCACTCAAATTCAGTTCAGGTATAGCGTCAACAATATTGTATATATTTTACCGGCTGTATTTAATAAAATGCCAACATATTGATATATTTCATATCTGTATTATTGTACCCATAATTTTCCCTATTGTGGTTATGGAGGTGGTGTTATGGTATTTACACTATGTGGATATAACCATGGATATACCATGGTGTTCATGGTGGATCAGAAAGAGTATATAATACCATGAGTTGTCCACACACAGCCCTTCTGGTGTTGACGGCTTGTCAGCGGCTCTGTGTATGATAACAGGTCCAGAACACTGGCACAACTCGAGTAGAACGTGTCAGACTACACTCAGACTATCAAACCTGAGACAATGGTGGGTCAAACCTTTTATCAACTTTATGACTTGCCTCAACCACGGCGGGGACCACAATTATGTATGTTTTATATGCAAAAGACCCAGGGACACGAACTAGACATTATTTGAATGTGCATTATGGTAATTTCAAATAAAAACATAGTCTTTATGCTTGGAAGTTGGTTCCTGTTGACATAATTTGCTGAAATTGACAACCTATTTACCGATTATTATACTCCTCCAGTTAAACTATTTCACTTGGTGGGGACATAATTTCAATTACTTAATTTGTATCATCCCAGTCAAATTATGGTATCCTAAGCTAACTTTGATCCCAGCAGTTCCGACCTATGTTCATAACAGAGGGAAAGAAAGATAAGGGTTTTGTTTGAGTCGGTTGTGTGTGACAGAGGTTGACATTCCATGTGCCGTGTATACTATCTCTCTAACTTCTCGCAGTTCTCTCTCTCTCTCTTTCTCTCTCTATCTCTCTCTCTCTCCACACCATCATATTATGTTTATTTGTTCACTAAGTTAGTTTTCAAAGAATTTGATGTATTCAACAGATACAAACGGATGATTTTAATAAAACTCGTCATCAGCTATCAAATGTCTAGTCATACAGCTTCTTCGAATGTTAATCGAAAGTTAATATAGTTCTGTCAAATATCATATGAAACACACACACATACAGTACATACAGGCAGTCGCACTTGAACAATTGATAACAAATTATAATGAGGCATTTAAAATGAGCTAAAGAATATAGCCACCAAGTAAGGGTTTTATCGTGGACAATAGAATTGGATATAATACCATATTAATGTATGGGGTCCAAGGACCCCATACAGGATCATACAATGGTATTGAGATACTTCCAGGTCCGTAATGACAGGACTGCCCAACCCTTGTCCTAATCCATTAATTTGTTCTGGAGATATTGTACACAAACAGACAAACACAGGCACACACAGGCACACCCAGGCACACTATAACAATTGAATAAAAAGTTAATGAAGCATATATGGAATATAGCATTACATATGGTTATATTCTGTATACTAAAATTGTAGATAATTACATTATAATATATGGGAACCCATCCCTCATTAAAGTCATCCAGTAATTTCTAGCATTGGTGCGTAAAGTTAGAAACTCACTAGGACTATCGATTACAAACTATTGATGGTCATTTTTTGGAGGAGCAAGAAGAGGGAGGGTACTGTAGGGCTGGGAACATCAGTCATTGGTAATCAATTGTTAAACGGATTCTTACGGGTTTGAAATATATGGACTGTCCAAGTCTCTTAACACCTTACGAGCGGCCTAGGCGGTAATTTTGTATGTACCGCCCAGCGGGGGGTTTGGCCATAAATGGGGTTGTTTCCGTGCTCTTTTTCATGCATAAACAAGACACAGAGCATAATACAAGTATGTATCCCTGAAAGGGCGTAAATTGAGCTTTCCAATTACACTTGAACCATCCTTCTACGATCACTGGTTGTCTTGCAACGATCGTGCAACCGAAGGGCAAAATGGCTAAAATACGGTTATTTTCTTACATTATTATGTGTGTAGCGAGTGAGTGAGGGTGGAGCAGGGTGCAATAAATCTCAGTTGGTCCACGGCGGCCGTGGCGAGCGGTCAGGCGGTAACCTATGCTCCTCCCACAGCTCCGCTCTCTCTCAGAGCACATTACGTGCTCAAAATTGCACTCGACATTTGTCGTGACCCGCATATGGGGAAGTTTTTTTAACTCGACATATGTCGTGAGCCACCAGTTAAGGGTTAATCCAATCATTCACTCTCAGAATATGTTGCGAACTAAACACACTGATACAACCATACAGGTACACAAGGATGGAAATAATACCTTGCACTTCACACTTCCGGCTAAACACAGGGGAGATTCATAAACAAAGTGTATCCGGTGTGAACGTATTAGAGACATGTATCCAGTAGCAAGCCAGATAAAGTCATCTGCCTCGTTAATCATGAAAGTGGCGTGAAGCTAAGAAACAGGGCCAGTCTGCCAGAGTGCTTTCCACTTCCAGAATATTACTGGGAGTTCCGAGACTGTGGCATAACAAGTGTGTGATGAGAGCTTCTACCGGTTCATGATGTTCATGAGAGAGAGAGAGCCAACGATATCTGCTGTCAGATAATATGATAACGTTGCCAGGGGAGCAGGTATCAAAAGACCCAGGCGAATGCAAACAAATAAATACAGAATAAATATATATATATATACCGGTATATATATATATATATATATATATATATATATATATCCAGATATATATATAACACTGAATACGAATACCGTACACAGATAACAAAAGGCGGGCAGGAAAATGAATGAGAGAGGGGAGAATGAATGAATGAGGGTGGAGGAAAACATGTATTTGGAGTGGGGGAGGGTTTGTTGACATTGTAAGAAATTGTCATGTTGAGACTTATATTTGTATGTATTATCATAAAACTAAGGAATGTTCTTGCCTGCTTCGTGGCCCATGAGCGCAAGATTACAGATGTGGTACTGCATTCAGCTCGCTGGTATCTAATGGAATATTTTGTCACGTTATTGGGTGTGGGTTTTTTTTTTTTTTTTTTTCCATGGAATAATACCCCGTTCTTATTAAAATCACTACACACCTCAACTGATATGAACAATTATGAATGCACGTGATTGGTTGGAAGTGGTATATAGGGAGGACCTTGAAGCTAAACAATAATAAACTGCTATCATGTTTAATATGTGTCAAGTATCATGTGTCAAGAGCATTGCAACGTCCCAAAGCTGCTCGTCGGTGCAGCTTTTTCTTTAGCAATATAAGGGGACTTCACTCTAACATCAATTCTGTACACCAATTTCTTCAAGCAGAATCCCCTACTCTCCATTTTTTGACAGAGACTCAAGTAACATCCACATCTGACACGTCTAGATTTAATTTTCCAGGTTATCAACTGCTCCAAAATTTCAGACCTGAAGGAGGTGTATGTTGCTTCGCAAAATCTGAAATTGCCCTGGAGGAGGTTACTAGTTTCAATTGTCCCTATTTTGATTATTCTATATACAAATTAATTTCTGCTGGTAAATTTAAATACATATGTTGCATCTACCGTTCCCCAAATACTCCTCCAGAGCAAAGTCTTTTTGATTCTCTGTCCTCACAACTCAGTGTCCTCAACTTAAATGCTTCTTCTGAAATCACTGTGTTGGGTGATTTTAATGTCCATAATGTTGAATGGCTCACTCATTCAGCCAGGACTGATGATGCTGGTCTTGAATGTGAGCTATTTGCAGACTTATTTAATCTCATTCAACTAGTCCACCAACCCTCCCGTATACCAGATAATCCTAATCATAATTCCCACCTACTGGACTTATTTTTAACAACCAATTCAGAAATTATGATGTTGCAGTGAGGTCCCCGCTTGGATCTTCTGATCACTGTCTGATACAGGCCACCTGTCTATCACCTACCACACCTTCCCACTCTGAACCTGTTTTGGTGACTAAATGGCATTACGATATGGCAGACTGGGAGGGTCTTCAAGGTTTCTGTATTGATATTCCCTGAACCTCTTTCTTATCTAATGATGCACACTCCACCTTGAGCCACATACAAGATTTTGTAAACATTGGAAAGGAAACTTTTATTCCTCATCAAAACTACAGTAAAAGATCTACTTCACCTAAATGGTTTGACCATAATTGTGCTAGAGTAACTGAACAAAAAGCAATAGCCTACAATGCATACACAATATCAAAAACACATGAAGCCTTTAATTACCTTAGAAACATCAGAAATCATGCCAAAACTATATTAATCCTAACTAAATCAAACTATCTCCACAAGCAGGCAAATAAACTTCTAAATAATCCAAATGATAACAAAATATTTTGGTCTACTCTTTACTCATTCAAATCCAACTTCACTACTGCTTCATCCATTCCACCATTAAAATCTCCGACTGGCAATCTTGTAAGTGACCCACGTGGTAAAGCTAACCTTCTTGGGATATTTTCTCCACCAACTCAACCTTAGATGACATAAATCAAGATGTCCCTGTACTTAATTTTAATTCGCCTGAAATTCACTCACTTAAGATCCACACCAGACATTTGCAGAATCTCTCAGTAGATAAGGCTCCTGGTCCAGATTAAATTCCTCCAATAGTACTTAAGAATTGCTCCTTGGTGCTCGCTACTGTATTGGCAACATTTTTCCGTCTGTGTACTCATACCTCATGCTTCCCAGTACCCTGGAAAGAAGCAAACATCCATCCAGTTCTTAAAAAAAGTGCCTCTTCAGATCCATCAAACTACAGACCAATAGCTACTTCCACTCTTGGTAAAGTCTTTGAAATTATATTAAATAATCACATAATTAAGCATCTTGAGAATAATAAATTAATCAGTGATAGGCAATATGGTTTTAGACGATGTCGATCAACTGCAGACATTCTTTGCCTTCTTACGCATCAAATCAACCAAGCTACAGACCAACATGGTGAAACTCATACAATAGCACTGGATATATCAAAGACATTTGATAGAGTCTGGCATCAATCCTTATTGTCGAAGATGTCACACTACGGCCTTGCATCATTAGTTCCACTAATTTCTTCTTATCTTCATAACAGAAAAATATGTGTAATGGTAGATGGCCTTTATTTCAAATTCACTCAATAAATGCTGGTGTTCCCTAGGGATCAGTTTTGGCCCCAACTCTGTTCCTCATTCATATCAATGATCTCATATCTACCACTCATAGTCCAATACATTCCTATGCAGATGACTCAACACCTCACAGTTCCTTCACATTTACCAATTCTTTCACCCAACCCGATCTTATAAATTCAAAAATAAACACTGCAATTTCTCTGAACCAGGACCTTTCTAGAATTAATGAATGGGACAAAAAATCTAGTTTCCTTTAATGCACAGAAACCAAGTACATTCAATTTTCTAACCGACAGAATCTCACTGACTCCCATATATTTTTTAATGATGTAAATATTCCCACTTCCCCTAGTATTGACATTCTCGGTGTAACATTAACTACTAACTTGAGCTGGACACATTATGTTAGAAGCATTGCTAAGAATGCCTCTAAAAAACTGGGACTCCTGTACAGAGTTCGAGAATTCTTCACTGACGAGCAGTTGGCCATAATATATAAAAGTCATGTGCGTTCTCAGATGGATTACTGTTCACCTCTGTGGAGTGGAAGTGGAGTGGTTGCATTGAGGCAGTTGGACAAAATTCAAAATAAAACTATTAGATTAATCAATAACCCTGCAATCACCCAGGACCTTCCTACATTATCCATACGAAGAAACGTTGCATCCCTTGCATTATTCTACAGATATTTTCACAGCAATTGTTCAGAGGAACTTGCTTCAATTGTGCCGCCTCTCCATATCTTTCCCCGTAGAACTAGGGCAGCTGAGAGCGCCCATGAATTTACACTTTCTCCTCCACAATGCAGAACTTCTGCTTATCAAAATTCATTTATCCCTAGAACTACTACTCTTTGGAATTCACTTCCCTCGAGTTGCTTTCCATAAACTTACAATCTACAAAAGTTTAAATCCAGTTGTTACAAACATTGTATGAATGGAGGATGCCTTTAGGCACATGGACCTTTTTGTTGTATCTGTGTTTTTCCTTCCTCCGTTCATTGTTTCTTAATTCATTGAACTAGTAATGGCATAAATGTTACAACGGAAAGCGCTAGCTCCATCCTCTGATGTATATTCCCAGTGAACAAAGAACACAAATACTCTACAGAGTTCTATATGCAATAATAGGCTATCAAACTCTCAATAAATGTGCGTCTACTCTAGGCTTAATGTTACGTGAAAACAGCCTATTACTACCTATAACCGAAGGTGCTTGGTTATGGTATGCAAAGTAAGGTGGTAAGAGAAGTTACAGCTTACGTTACTTTAATCAATAAATGTCAGGCACTCCTGCATGAAAGAAAGTGCACTAAAGTCCTTCAACACTAACAAGGAATCTTCTTTAAATGTTAGATGCTATAAAGATGCTCGTATCGGAAATGGAACCCAAAAAGGCAGGCAGCGGAACAATGCTCGTGCAGGCTATGCACACAAAAAGGCAGAATATATAATGCAGTCGGGGCCAAGAATATCCTAAACGCTACAACAATAATAATCGCCACGACAATGCAGTATTCCTATCAACAAAAAGAGCCTAAGCCGTTTGTGTCTCCATACATCAAACTAGGCTGCGAAATGCTTGTGTAATCATAAATGGGTATGCATAAAAAGAGTAATTAGGTTAATATACTTAATGTCTACGGTGACTGATAAAGTCTAGCTAGAGTCAATGATACGAGATACTGGTGCGCATGGCATGCCGCATAGCCTAGTGCAAATCTCAAGTCTGTGCGTCAAATATTACATTATAGGGAAGGGTAGCTCTCTTGAGAAACCTTAATACCGAAGTATTAAGCGTTCTCCTGGCGTACCTCAAAGACAAACAACGAGCTTAGAACAGTGCAGAATGGTATAGGCAAAAAGCCCTCATTCGTGCATGCTCTACTCTCAATGGCACACAGACTAGAATTTACTCAATCAACTCCAGTTCTCAGGTATGTCGTGCAGCTTTTAACTAAAGCCAGCACTCATAGGAAACAATACCTTATAATATCAGACTCCTAGTCTAGCATTATCTAATCCAGCAGAACACTAATAATTAAAGGAAGCAGTACTAAACAATATGAATGCCAACCAATGCTTCGTGATCAACTTATCTTAACAACTAACATACATGGGTTATATCAGACCTTAACGCACAATACAACTGGCCAGCATGAAGCTGATTTTGCAGAGTTAATCAGAGGGGATATGGTATTAATAAAAGGTGGTGAAAGATATGAAAAAAGAGAGAGGTAGGCAGAGGAAAAGATTCTCAGGTGTAGAGCGGAGGACAGGTAGCAAGGGATAAAGATGGATGCGTTCTAGAAACCAGATCTGAGGGAGAGAGTGGCGAGGAACCAGTATAAATACCGGGACTAGGTCGAGCCGCGTGGGAAAAAAGCGGTGACAAGTCCTCTAGCCACTAGCAAGGGAGCTAGCAGCATGGTAAGGACCTCTCTTAACCAACCCCCATGAGGCAGCCAGGCGTGACGTCATCGAGCGAGGCAAAAACACTGCGCGCCCCCCTCTCACTCTGTTCTACTCTCTCTCTCTCTCCCAGATCCCATCATTATTAGTTAATGATAAAACATATACTTTACAATTAAACATATAAAGCCTTGACATGGGTGAAAACAAAGAGCCTTTCTGGACTGCCCATGACACGAGCTTTCATATGATATAAAGCACACTCTAATACATAAACTGTAGCCCCATCCACTGCCCTGGCGATCCTAGCGAGTCACTGTAGGACAAGCCATGCGGTTCTAACGGAGTGGATAACGTCACACCCCCCCCAAGATTTTTCTCAGAGGCCCCAAGGCTCACAAAAATCTGATGGTTAGAACCCATGCTATATCTCCATATATTCCCATATATTCCCATCACCCAGCGGCAGTAAAATATCTGGCACAGTTCTTCAACAAAACATTTTTCAAAATTATAACCCTCCCCAACACAATAGGTTAAATTTTATGTAGTTATGCTCCTCAAGAGCGAGCTTCTCTAGCCCAGCATTCTGAGAGGAGTGCAACTCAGAATTACTGCTATAACATACTGAACAAATTTAACTATCAAAGAAAGAGTTTTTTATTTGATTTTTAGGTTTTTAATTTGTTTATTTCGGCTGCACTATAGGGGCAAGCCTAGTTTTTTCTTCTATACCAAACGCTCAACTCCTGCTTTACGACCCAATACGCTGGGCTACAACCGCGAGCCAACAAGCACCAAGTGCAAAATACTATTCAAACTAAAGCAGGAGGCTACCCGTGTGTCAATCTACCCAGGATCATATACCCTTGAACGACCATCTGCAACCACGTTGTCACAACCGGCAATATGGCGTATGTCCAGGTTATATACCAATAACCTTAGTGACCAACTGGTCAGCTTCATATTCCGATTGTGAAACTGGTCCAAGAACTTGAGAGGGTGATGATCTGGGTAAACTACAACGACCGGACCATAGGCTGGAACATAGACCTCGAAATGCCCCAGCGCAAGCACAACCGCCAGCAGCTCCTCCTCGACAACAGAGCAGCTCCCCTGGGCCGAATTGTACTTCTCCGAGCAGAAACTAACAGGATGCTCCAGCCCATCATCGTCCTTTTCCACAAGGACGGCACCAGCCCCCACACCACTAGCCTCCATTGCTAGTTGGAAACGTAGGCTAAAGTCAGGGGCCTTGAGGATCGGGTGAGTGCACAACAGGTGTTTTACTTCTCTAAACACCTTCTCACACTCAGGCGCCCATTTGAACTTCTTATCCTTCCAGTTATCCTCCACCTGAGCTTGACTGTCCCGTTCTCCTTCTCCACCTTGACTGTTAAACGTCATCACAGGCACAGTGAGAGGCTCAGGGGGGTGCCTCCCATACTCCTTCATGGGATTAACATGACATAACTGATTGCGCTTCCGTCTGTCTGGAGTGGCTACCAAATAATCCAGGTCTGATAGCTCCTCAACCACCCTATAAGGACCAGCGTACTTCGCGGATAATGGGTGACCTACAAGGGGCAGTAGAATCAACATCTCCTGACCCACGTGAAACTCCCTGAGTTCAACCTTGAGGTCGTACCTGTCCTTCCTGAGGGCCTGAGAGCTAGTCAAATTACGGCCAGCCAACTCCAGACTGCGCAACATCTATTCTCGACTGTTGAGGACACACTTGAGCATAGAACAAGGTTTTTCTTCACCCTCCCATACTTCTTCAACCATATGGAGAGGCCCTCTGACACGGTGTCCAAAGACGAGCTCATTAGGGTTGAATCCCAAACTCTCCCCAGGTACCTCCCACACAGCAAACAAAACACATGGCAAGCCAAGATCCCAATCCTTCCCACTCTCAAAGCAACAACAACGAAGCACAGATTTCAAGGCTGAGTGCCATCGCTCTAACACACCCTGGCTCTCCGGATGATACGCAGATGACACAACCCCAACAATCCCATGCTGCGGCATTGCTTGAACAAAGAGGCTAGAAGTGAAGTTGGGTCCCTGGACTGACTGAATCCCCTGCAGGTAACCATACCGGGAAAAATACACTAGCAAGCTTCGGACCACCGTCTTCGCCGACCCATTTCTCATAGGGTACGCGTCAGGGCACCTTGTTGCTACATCTCCCGACTGTGCATCACTGTCCTCCTTCAACTCTTTCGTCTTTTTAAGCCCATCCTCTGCCCCTTCAGGAACAGTTACTGGGTCTTCTCCAGACTCGAAATGTGGTCCTAATACTGAGTCCCCGAGAAGGTCCGTTGACACTAAACTCTCAACCGCATCAACTTTCAACCCCTTCTCGGTACCCTTCCTCCGCTGATCTAAAGATTGTTGACCAGAATGTGACTCCCTGGATGCAGAATCTCCGGTGACAACACACGCCATAGGCTGCCCCGGACACTTCTCAACCCACTCCTGCTCCTCCCTACTCACGTTGGCCGGCTTCTCGACAACGACTAAGGTTGGAGCCTCAGAAGTAGGCCCCGCAAAGTCGTTGCCAAGAAGGAGGTCGACGCCCCCAACAGGTAACTTCTCCACAATTCCTACATCCAGGTCACGAGTCACACCATCAACTTCCACCTTCATTCTTACAAGCGGGTATGACCTTGTCGCATTAACTCCCTGAACCACAACCACCCGCGCCGTATTTACAGGTTTACCAGTGACATTTTTCAACAGTGTTTGCGATGCCCCAGTGTCACGCAAAATTCTCACCTCATGTCTTCTACCCCCCCACTCCCCACCGAGTCCCCTGTGGTCACTAAAGGCATCACGGACAGGGAATAAGCCTTCCGGATCCTTCTGCACTGGCAGTGTATTTACCTCGGAAGATATGCCTCTAACAAACTCTGATGTCCTCTTGAACACTCCAATGCCGTGAGCAAAAGACACGGCTGCCGGAGGAGGTCGACTAGGGCACTCATTTGCCTTATGACCCTCCTGGTGGCAACTAAAACACATAAATTTCGGTTTCGGCTTATACTGTGATGTAAAAGGCCCCTGACTTTTCACATACGGTGTGGTGTAAGGTTTGCATTCAGTTTTAGTTTCATGGCTCTTCTGTTTAAATGTGTCATTGTTCCGGGAGGGGGAGGATAACGGTCCTTAGCACTTACATCGTACTTCTGTGAGGACCCGCAACCCCGAATCAACGACAGCCGTCGATCAGCCATTTCTGCTGCTTCGACTAGAGTTCTTGGGTTTTTTCTCCTTCAAGTTCAAAGTTAGATCACCGCCCGTGCTCTTAAAGAACTGCTCCAACATCATTAACTGCTTAATTTCATCAAATGTTGTGACCTTCTCAGATCGGAGCCAGTTCCCCATAGAATCGGACAAGTCCCGGGCGTGTTCCAAAAAGGTGCTATCTCTTCCCTTAGTTACACCCCGGAACTTCAAACGGTACGTTTCTGGTTTCAGTTCGTAAGCCCTCAGGACAGCCTCCTTGAGATCCTCGTACACAATACATAACTCCAAAGGTAATGCATCGTAGGCTTTAAGACCCTTGCCTATTAATCTAGAGGATACAAGTGCTGCTCATTTATTCTCTGGCCACTGGTGTTCCTGGCACTTCTTCTCAAAGCGTGTGAACAATTCTGTTACACCACTCTCATCAAACACCGGAACCAGTTTCAATAAGTGCGAGAGAGACTGCTCATGAACATGGTTACCAGCCCCAAGTCGCTGTCCCGTTGCCTCTACTCGCGACTTCTCTACGTCCATGTCGGCACAGTACCTAGTCGACTCTAAATCAGCTTGGATTTTTGCTAGCTTGGCTCTCTCTTCTATCTTGGCTAATTCTAATTGCTGCTGAAGCTCACATGCCCTTTGTTGCTGCTGAAGCTTAGCTAATTCGAGCTGAAGCAATAATTCTGGAGTTAACCCTTGAGGAGGTGAAGGTGCTACAATGTTTGAAATTACCGGTGGTTCCCCCAGGGGCAACCCACCCTGCCAGTCACCACCCAACTGCGGAACTGTACCCGGGGTCGGCAAACTACTGGGATGGCTGGGAGTCGAGTGTAGGGGAAGCATGGCCGAAGGGCTCTGAGCACTCAACCCATCTCGCTCACCAGTCACCCTGCCCAGTACACACGTTATCAAGTTATCCCTGGTCATGCAGCTAGTAACCGCATGATCGATAGCTGTGGCCAGGCATTGAAGACCGTACCGATTCATACCCTCCAACCGCTCGGTAGTAACAGGCCATTGCAAAAATATCCTAGCATCCTCCTCACAGTTCACCCGATTAACCATATCATCATACTGCTGTTCCTCAGTTTCGACATTACGTACTGTGTCTCCATTCTCCTCTGATCCGGTATAAGACATGATGCTCACAAAAATTTCCCACCTCAATATTCAGAAAAGAAGTACCCCAAACTCTTATACCTCAATATACACACACAAATTCTCGGAAATACTCAAGGGCTATACTATGTTGCAAAACAAAAATATTCTTGCTGATCCCCGCAAAATATTCTCCAAAACAACAAATGTTCCCTGCTAATAAATGTAGGTTCACCAAATCCAAGGTAAAGTCGCCATTTGTTACGACTGGGGTTCAAATATATCAGGGCTCTTATTCATTGAACTAGTAATGGCATAAATGTTACAACGGAAAGCGCTAGCTCCAACCTCTGATGTATATCCCCAGTGAACAAAGAACACAAATACTCTACAGAGTTCTATATGCAATAATAGGCTATCAAACTCTCAATAAATGTGCGTCTACTCTAGGCTTAACCCTTATTTAGCGGCGAGCAACATAAGTCGAGTTAAATAAAGCTGGACTATGTGGCGGCGCTCGACATAACTCGAGTGGCAATTCCAGCACGTAATGGCTGAGAGAGAGAGACAAGTGTGGCAGGAGACTAGCGAGCGTATGACTGCTCCAGACCACCGCGGCGAATTACTGACACAAATCTCAGCTCCTCCCTCTCTCACTCGCTACATACTCAATATGTACCGAAAGTCCGAATTACCTGCTTTTGCACTCGCGTTGCACGGTTATTGCAAGAAAACTATCCATCATACAAGGATCGTTATGGTGTCATTCGAAAGCTCTGTTTATGCCCTTTCAGGGATAGGTACTTGTTTTACGTTCGTTCTGGGTCTTATTTAGGCATGAAAATGATCACGTAAACAGCCCTATTTTGGCTAAAAACACCCCGCTGTGCGGTACACATAAATAAACCGCATAGGCCGCTCGTAAGGTGTTAATGTTATGTGAAAACAGCCTATTACTACCTATAACCGAAGGTGCTTGGTTATGGTATGCAAAGTAAGGTGGTAAGGGAAGTTACAGCTTACGTTACTTTAATCAATAAATGTCAGGCACTCCTGCATGAAAGAAAGTGCACTAAAGTCCTTCAACACTAACAAGGAATCTTCTTTAAATGTTAGATGCTATAAAGATGCTCGTATCGGAAATGGAACCCAAAAAGGCAGGCAGCGGAACAATGCTCGTGCAGGCTATGCACACAAAAAGGCAGAATATATAATGCAGTCGGGGCCAAGAATATCCTAAACGCTACAACAATAATAATCGCCACGACAATGCAGTATTCCTATCAACAAAAAGAGCCTAAGTCGTTTGTGTCTCCATACATCAAACTAGGCTGCGAAATGCTTGTGTAATCATAAATGGGTATGCATAAAAAGAGTAATTAGGTTAATATACTTAATGTCTACGGTGACTGATAAAGTCTAGCTAGAGTCAATGATACGAGATACTGGTGCGCATGGCATTCCGCATAGCCTAGTGCAAATCTCAAGTCTGTGCATCAAATATTACGTTATAGGGAAGGGTAGCTCTCTTGAGAAACCTTAATACCGAAGTATTAAGTGTTCTCCTGGCGTACCTCAAAGACAAACAACGAGCTTAGAACAGTGCAGAATGGTATAGGCAAAAAGCCCTCATTCGTCCATGCTCTACTCTCAATGGCACACAGACTAGAATTTACTCAATCAACTCCAGTTCTCAGGTATGTCGTGCAGCTTTTAACTAAAGCCAGCACTCATAGGAAACAATACCTTATAATGTCAGACTCCTAGTCTAGCATTATCTAATCCAGCAGAACACTAATAATTAAAGGAAGCAGTACTAAACAATATGAATGCCAACCAATGCTTCGCGATCAACTTATCTTAACAACTAACATACATGGGTTATATCAGACCTTAACGCACAATACAACTGGCCAGCATGAAGCTGATTTTGCAGAGTTAACCAGAGGGGATATGGTATTAATAAAAGGTGGTGAAAGATATGAAAAAAGAGAGAGGTAGGCAGAGGAAAAGATTCTCAGGTGTAGAGCGGGTGACAGGTAGCAAGGGATAAAGATGGATGCGTTCTAGAAACCAGATCTGAGGGAGAGAGTGGCGAGGAACCAGTATATATATACCGGGACTAGGTCGAGCCGCGTGGGAAAAAAGCGGTGACAAGTCCTCTAGCCACTAGCAAGGGAGCTAGCAGCATGGTAAGGACCTCTCTCAACCAACCCCCACGAGGCAGCCAGCCGTGACGTCATCGAGCGAGGCAAAAACACTGCGCGCCCCCCTCTCACTCTGTTCTACTCTCTCTCGCTCTCCCAGATCCCATCATTACTAGTTAATGATAAAACATATACTTTACAATTAAACATATAAAGCCTTGACATGGGTGAAAACAAAGAGCCTTTCTGGACTGCCCATGACACGAGCTTTCATATGAAATAAAGCACACTCTAATACATAAACTGTAGCCCCATCCACTGCCCTGGCGATCCTAGCGAGTCACTGTAGGACAAGCCATGCGGTTCTAACGGAGTGGTTAACGTCACAGAAGGAAGAACAGAAATAGAAGAGTTGAAAAAGGTAATAGATAGCCTTATAGCTGAAGCTATTGAGAGAGTGGCAGCCATTCCTTCAAATACCACCACAAGATATGCAGGTGCAAATCAGAAAAATATGAATGTAGTGCCAGGCAAGGAGGCAACAATTGAAGCAGCAACTACAGAAGAGGCTGCAATTCCAGCTACAGCTAGTGCTAGTGACCCTCGCTATGGTTGGAGAGAGGTCATATACAAAAAGAAAGAAAAAAAGACCAGACAGGAATATGAGGTTAACACCTCAAATAGATTCAGTCTTCTATACCATGCCAAAAGTCAATATGACTTCCCTAAGTCCTCACAAAATAGAGGAAACAAGGATCATCAAGTACAGAGTGGGCAGCGAAACAACAATGGGACCAACATGTCAAGCAGGTTTGGTCTCGTTAGTGACAAAGAGATAAAACACACATTTATTGGGGATTCTCAGGTCAAAGGACATGAGTCTCACTTTGTTAAGTTTCGCCGAGATGTGAGAAAGGTGATGAGCCTCACAGGTGCAAGGACTTCCCAGATCACAAAGGAAGTGGAAAAGGTTTGGTCCAAGACTAAGGGGACGGCAATAATAGCCCAAGTCAGTGATAATGATCTGTTTCTCAAAAGAAATAAAGTCGGTGCCACAGAGTCAATAATAGGAGAGGTCATGGCTGATGAGCTCCGACTCAAGACAGACAAAGGCATTATACTTGGTATTTTGCCCAGGATGTATGGAGGGGATTGTGCTACCAGCAAAGCAATAGGCTTAAATGGTAGGTTAGCTGACCTGTGTACCCAGAATGGGGTAAGATTTGTGGACTCATTTGATGAATTCTATGGGAAGCGCAACCTCTACCTTTGTAACGGTGTGCACTTAAGCACTAGCTGTAAAATCAAACTTGGTGATTTTCTAAATCACCATCTTTACAGCTTGCTGAGGTCAAGCAAAACTGTAGAAAGCATCCCCCAGCAGGAAAAGAGCAAACCCTCACCAGCAGTTGATCTCAAACTTGAAAAAAGAGGTCCTAAAGAAGAAGGAGTTCATCCCTCTGAGAGCAAGAATACCTCTCAACAAATGGCATAGTTCCCCAATAGATTGAGAGATGTCTCGCAACTCCCTCTAGACTCAACACCTCAGTTGCCAATTTCTGAACCACTAGATAGTGGTTCTTCTACCTCAGGGGAGGATTCACCAAACATAGGGAATTGCAACACCTTTGATAGTGTACAGATTCATAGTGTAATAGTAAATAGGTAAGCTAGGGGGTTCTAAGAAAAACCTGAATCCCCTTAAGGTAGTATTATTTAATGCCAGGTCAATTAGGAATACATTCTCCAAACTGCAGGCATTGTTGTCTACAGAATGCTTCCATATAATGGCAATCACTGAATCCTGGATTCACAGTGATACCAGAGATTATGTTGTGGAATTTGAATACCTGGATATAGAATGTTCCACAAAGACCGAACATGCAGGAAGGGGGTGGAATTCTTTTGTACATCAGAGATTTTCTAAACCCAATTGACTGCAAGATCAGGTCAGAACATGAAATGATTGGAGTAGACCTCAATCTAGGTAACTCTAGCTATAGGATTGTTCTGGTGTACAGGCCTCCACATTATAATGTTGGAAAGGATAAACTTATGTACACAACATTGAGTGCTGTTATCTAGGGTAAAACCAGTGTGATTTTAGGTGAATTTAATTGCCTAGTAAACTGTTAAGCAAGAACTGCCGATGCTGAAGGTAGGTGTTTTGTGGACTTTACTAACGATAACTTTTTGACCCAGTGGGTAAACGAGCCAACTAGAGGGAACAATATACGAGATCTTGTGTTCACTACTGAAGATGAAAGTGTGACCAGCTTATCTGTTGGGGAATCACTTGGAGGTAGTGACCACAATCTAGTTAAGTTCTCTCTTTGCACCTTTAGCAGCAAAGAGAGAACCTCAGAGTCCTCAGAGTCCTCAGAGTGCAAAACTAAATTTCTGTCGTGCAAATTTTGAAGGCCTTTGGGGAAGCTTATCCCCGATCAGACTAGAGGGTGAGAATGTTAATGCGATTTGGTGCTCATTCAAACAGCAGTTTATGGGTTGACAAGCTACATTTCGTTCCTACTAAGCTTACCAAATCATCAGGCTCAACCCAACCAAAATGGTTCACAAGTGACATAGATTCAGCAATTAGAATGAGAAAGGTTGCATACAGAAAGGCCAAAAGAAGTCAAGACCAAAGATATTTAGATTCCTTCTATAATATGTGTAGAAAAGTGAAATCTCTTATAAGTTAAGCAAAGCAGAATGAAGAACTAAGGATTGCATCCCTCTGCAAAGTGAGTCCTAAAGAGTTTTTCAGCTAGGTGAACAGCAAGAAGCCATTCAACAGTAGCATTGAACCTCTAAAGGATCCAACTTCCCAACTTCAAACTTCTGACACTTATATAGCTAAATCCCTAAACGATTATTTTGCCTCAGTATTCACAAGGGAAAATACCAGTGACATGCCATGTCCAGGACTAGTGAATGAGGGTGAAGTTCTTAGCAGAATTAGATGTACCCCAAAGGGGGTAGCAAAAAGAATAGATAAGTTAAATAGGTTCAAGTCATTCGGCCCAGATAGCTTTCTTTCCCGAGTTGTACGAGAAGTGCAAAATGAAATCGCACCTTTCTTGGCAGACATCTTCAATAAATCACTAGAAAATGGAGAGCTCCCTGAAGACTGGAAACTGGCCAATGTGACCCCAATCTTTAACCCACACGACCCCAGCGACGCATGTGATGCGTCAGCAATGTACAGTATGTAACGCTAAACCCAAGCTCCGCAGCACCTGCGTCAGCAATTTCGACCTTAGTTACTCTTGTCCTATGGTAGCTAGAGGCTTGCGAATTGTATGGGATATACCTTATGATGTGGCCGAACAGTGGCGATACTTGGCAACCCCCAAGCCCAGCCGAGGTGGGGAGTGGGGAGAGGGGACGCGCGGAAGGAGGGAGGAAGACAGTTATCCTGTTGACTTCACGAGTGTCTGACCTACCTCGTCGCCTCTCGAGGTTGGAACAAAGGGAATAGAGTGTGTATCGCTGCCCTACTGCTCCCCATGACATAGTTGACTCCCCATCAAGTGGGGAAGTGGAGGAGGAGAATGACCCAGACCCCATGGCATTCCTCAAAATTCCGCCAGGCCATCATAGATGTCAGAAGAAACGAGATGAGAGTGTGTCATATTGACAAGTGCTGCGTACGTGGTCTTCCCCCCCGCCTGCCTTCACCATTATCTCCCACACCCTCCCCACTACAAATACAATGTCAAAACCCATATATTTATGTTAAAAGTGCCTTAAACAATGTGTAAAACTCATATTCTAACTATAAAACATTTGATAAAGTATAAAATCAATCAACAGAGTGTGTGAGAGAGGCATAATAAAAGTGAAAGGGAGTGAAGTGAGTGGAGGGGAGTCGGGTGTCAGTCAGCTGGCCTTGTGTACGTGCGTGCGTTATGGGCCAAGATGGCCGCCGGTCGCCATGGTAACCAGGACGCGCGCGGGGCTTGCCACTCGTCGGCATTTATAAAACTTGAATCTATGCACTTATCACACTGTAACTTCACTTACAATGACATTATGTGATACATGTTGATAATATATGAACTATGAAGGCACACATGATGCTCAGGTGGTGTTAATAACCGTCACTCGAAAACTGGACGCATCGTACATCTGCCATGCTGCCTTGCCAAGCTGTGGTGTGCCAGCGCGGGATGTTTGAAGATCGCCCGGCACCAGCTGATGGTTGAGGCCCCCCACACTCCCTTAGGACCCATGCTCCCTTAGGACCCCCAAATGACCAAGGTGAGTGTTCTTTTTATTGTTTTTCTTAATTTCTCACCTATTTAAGATGTTTTAGGAAAAAAGAAAACAAAATCCGCTGGTCCTACAGTGTTTTTTTTTATTATTTATTAGCTGGTGCTCAGTGGGTTAAGAAAGGGGATCACAAGTGTCCCAAGAATTATCAGCCAATTAACTTGGCTTCTATCATAGTAAAACTCTTAGAAAATATACTAGTAGACAAGATAGTTGATTACCTAGAAATCCACAATTGAATTACAGATTCCCAACATGGATTGAAATGACACCGATCATGTCTTACCAATTTGCTGGAATGTTTCCATGAAATGCTGAGTGAGTATGACGAAAGTAGAGCCATAGACATCCTTTACTAATATTTTCAAAAAGCTTTTGACAAAGTGCCTCATTGCAGGCTAATGTCAAAAGTGAGTGCGCTAGGTATCAATACAGAGGTCACAAATTGGCTAGAAAGTTGGCTAACAGGTAGACAACAACGAGTGGTAATCAGTGGTGTTTCCTCTGAGTGGACTCCACTCACTTCTGGAGTTCCACAGGGATCTGTCCTTGGCTCACTTCTGTTTATCATAGGTGTCAATGACATAGATATTGGTTTGTTGTGTGTGAAATCCACGTTTGCAGATGGCATAACACTTGGAATGAACGTGAAAGACCCCAAAGGGGTTGAACAGCTCAGGATGGACCTCAACAGACTTGGTGAATGGTCGGAGACATGGCAGATGCCTCTAAACTTGGAAAAATGTAAGGTGATGCATATCGGCATATCCCCTACCATTCTCAAGCCATTTCCTACCATACGAGCCAAATAATAGAGGTTTTAGTGGCCGACGCAATGTTCGCGTCGCTGGGGTTTAGCGTTACATACATTGCCGACGCAAACAGTGCGTCGCTGGGGTTCAGTGGGTTAAGGTTTTAATGAATGGAATTTTGGAAGTTTTTACTTGATTGACAGTTGATGAAGTTTTCTATTTGGAATCGATCTAATGTTTTCTATTTCGTTCAGTACATTCTGGCATTTTTTATATTGGTGTTATAAGTTATTGTTTTCTTACAATCATTATGCCCATTTAGTGCCTCGTTTTTGCCACCTGGAGACCTTTTATTACAGCTTAGGGTTGTATAAATCGGTAGAATTCGTTTCACTAATATACGTGTCTGATTTGTTTTCCTAATGAATTTTGACAAGTTGAGTTTTTCCCTCACGATTGCTTCGAGCTATATTTTTGAATAACGATGTAATCATGTCACGTGTTACGATGTTTTAAATCAAGTTGGCTTACTGTGCAGCTGGGTTCAGTTACGTTTTCAACATTCAATTTGTTTCCGATCATATAGAGTTGAGATCATCGGTCTCATTACCATAGAGTTTTTGTGCAAGGGAATGTGATCGACAACAGTACACAAATCGGTGATTTCTATTGTCCCAAAGGAGGTTTCACACCTGATATATATTTTTTTGTCTGGAATGAGGATATACTTACAGTATAATGATGTTTGAATATCTCTGTTTTGACATATTATTTGAGAAGAAAATATAATGGAAAATATTTTCTTTTTGGGAGTTTTGCGATTTTGATTAAACAGATGGTGAGTGAGAAGTTATTGATTTTTGGGAGTGATTTTTGAAAATGAATAATTTTTATTGGGAGTTTTATTTAGAAATGTGTACGGTGAAGAATTTTGTAGGTGACATGAGTTTGTGATAATATATCATGCAAAATACTTTATTATGGTGGAGTATGGTATTGGATTCACTTGTGGTGTTTCCGTTGGTTGCTATATTATGAGGTTATAATTAGGAAGAAAATATATTATTGGATGTGTCTTTGATGATATTTATATATGGGTTTAATTATGATTTTTTTTGTTTAGTGGTCTTCTTTGGAAAACGAAATGACAAATTGTTTATACCCTATGTAATATAATATCTTTGTACATGGATATTTTTCTCCAACGTTTATAATGATGTTGTGTGGGACTTTATGATTGATTTTTTTTTTAGTTGGTTAAGTAGTATCTCTGTGTGCTTCTTGTGTATACATATATATGTTTTTTTAAAGGATGTTTAATGTGGCTTTGAGTATGTTTTTTTTTGTTTTTTTTTAGGTGAATTTTGGAAAATAATTTTGGTTTGCCCGTGTGAGGTATATTATGTTCTGATATAGATGGCCATAGAAAACAACAATAAAGGTACCGGTACTGGCTGAAAAGTATAATACAAATTTTACTAGAGTTTTATAAGTGTTATATATGCGCAATGGTTTACATATGGTTAATGACAGACTCAGAAGGTATTTTGTTACACACCACAGGTTTTTGTGGATCTACTGTGTTTAATCCATTGACTGCGGGAGATGTTCCGGAACGCCATGGCAATTTACAGGCTTTTCAAGCCTCTTAAAACCTGTAGAATTGAGTGCGAAGGAACGGGAGCGCGACAGCCCACCCGGCAGTCCTCCAGCCAACTGGCCGGTGCACTGAGGAGTATGAGCCATACTCTCGCGAGATATACAGCACTGCCAAATGCAAATGAAGTTCGACATTAGCAATAATTTGGTGTCATTTTGAAGCTATTTTCTTCTAGTTTTTGGCTGAATACATTTAATTTCATTCAGACACTTGCTTAATCAATCTGGAGTGCCTGAATGAGCCATAATATGGCAGAAATATGCCAGCAGAGTAAGTGTTAATACTGGTGTGTTGTTATTTTTTTTTTTTGGATGGGATTTTTTTATTTTGTTTACATCGGTTGTATATTTTATTTTTACCTAGAATTGTAGGTTTGTAATTGAATGTTATGCATTTGGTACCAGGGTGACAGCAAATGTTATTGAAATGAATGAGTCTGTGTGTGTGTGTTTTTGTTTTGTTTAATATTATTTAGTAATACTACCTTTAGTATTTTACTGTGCCTTTGTATTTGTTTTTACCATGTCTTTTTGCATTTTTGTTTGCCTTGTTCGATTTTTATACGGACTTTGTATATATGATGTTCCAATTTATTGGTACATTTCTATGAATTTATTTTCAATAGCAAAATACTATAAAACCTATGCCACTAACCTACTAACCAATTAATCAATTTATTATTATTTATTTATTTGTTGGTATTTACCTTATTCTTTGTTTTCACACACTTTTAAGTTGCCACCTTGCGGTGGTACGGTACGCAAGTGTTTATATAATAACCAATAACCTCTGTATTGCATAATTATATTTGGTAAATATTATAGGAATCATTATTACAACTCATTTAATTTTAAGGTAATTTACTTGCAGTGAACTGTATATTATGGCAGATGACTGTACATTCTAGAGGTTGTATCAATGTGACTTCCTGGTCTTGTTTTACCAATGTCAGAATTTGCTACACCTTACTCATGCACTTTTGAGTTCTCCAGGCATTGTCCACTTGAAACGGAGTTTTCTGTCACGTCTCTGGGGTGTGTGGGAGAAGGGAAGAGAGAGGTATTGAGGGAGGTTTTAGAACACTTAGAAAGAGGACCTGGTCTCGCTAAGAGGTCTGGAGATATTCTTCACACATGGGGAATTCTCCCTGTTAATGTTCATCTACATCATTTGTTCCTGTATTAGAAGTTTGTTCCTGTTTTCATAATATAAAGTCTTCATTATTCAATAATAAAATTATGGCTGGATAAGTTATCTTTTCCTTTAACTATAAATATAAATATTATATTTGTGGTAATAGGGATACGGGTGCAGCATCTACTATATAAATAATAATAGAATAATAAAGGAGGTAAACCAGAATCTACATACAACGAGAGAATCTACCAAAACCAGAATAGACCAGAATCATCAATCAACAATACAATAAAACCAAATGTTAACCTCTTAACCTCTACTGTACAATAGGGTACTAGCATAAATGTACCCCCAGTCCCAAGCAATGTCGCCAAAATTGCTTCAGAGGAAAGATATAACAACCTCCCACCTAAAATGATGGAGGAATACTGCCTCCTCCAGCATGTGGGGGCTTGGATATAAGCTGAGAAGTGTTACCAAGGTATTAGAGCAGTGCTCAGCCATAGTGGTACCAGGTACTGCCTGATACTGGCAGTTACAAGGATCGTATATTACTGACGGCTGGCAGCCATCGCTGGGACTGGGGAGTGATTTATCTACCGACGGCTCTCTGCCGTCGCTGATACTGAACGGGTTAGAGTAACAACCACAAATAACCTTCCATTTATATATATATATATACAGTATATATATATATATATATATATATATATATATATATATATATATATATATATATATATATATCTGTTAGGTACTCCAATATATCCAACTATTACTCCGTGAATTACTTAAACACTAGAGTACATATTTAAAGTATATCTCACTATAATAACCTTAATACAACTACTTATATTTGTAGGCAAAGTATTTCTTACATCGACTGTACATGATGGAGGCAAGTGGTACTGGCGCCTAGAATCTGAGATTTAAGTAGACGTCAGCTACCTAGTCAGCATTCCCAAGATCTCACAATAGAGTTGATTACAACGTGACCGCTCTGATGGAAAGTTACCCAGAACAGGTCATGTTGGAAACCACACCTTATTACGTCATTATCGACAGGTACTAGGATTAGTCGTGATGTACACGTGAATGATAATAAGTGGTTTTATGTCATAAAGAGGGGCGAAACCCAACATAATAATTATAAGGTGGATATCCAGAGAGCGAGGGCAGGAAAGGCAGAGACCCCCGGCTCGCTCATCGAAGGGTCAGAGGTTAGCTCTGTGTGTGATAAACAGACTATAATTATACCATACTTGAATTAATCGTACTGTTACGAATACTTATACAATCAATATATTAGTGTACTTCTGAATAAGTCTTAAGATATCTTTCATTATACTATTGTTAATTATTCTCAAGTTTCATTTACCTAATCTAACATTAATTTGAGTTATCTAATTAATCCCAGGCTAAGCCTGCGATGATGGCAGCTTTTATATAGGATAATTGATACCATTATTAACCCTATTCACCTCCACCTTATATATATATATATATATATATATATATATATATATATATATATACATATATACTGTACATTTAGAATTATAAAAGCACATTCACTAGAAGGCAAACATTTTTGCAAGCCATTTATAATATATTCAGTAGGCAGATCTAAATGCAGCCAAAGTAAAGGTCAGTGGGGCCGAAAGTCAATTAGTTCACTGCCGTATTGGGACGGTGATGTGTTAATATAGTCCAGGTACCAGTACAGTGCCGTATCATTAACATCTGGAGGCGTGGGGGATATTGCCATTACGTATATACTAAGGCCGGGTTTTCCGTGTGGGCCGGTCCGTTTCTGTGTTATGATATCCGGACCAGCTGACAGGGATCTTTGTTATTAGGGTGTGGATTCTAGTGTGACTTTGCTCAGCTATCAACTGGATTTTTTCTACGATAATTATTAGGGCAGGATACATAGCTGCCTGTTTTGAATGTCCTGTTTGTCTGAATGTGCAAGGGAAGCCAAAAACAACTCATGTGTTTTATATACTTAGATAAAATGGTTTCTGAAGGATATCACTTTCGATAATTGGTTAAGAACAATTGTTGTGAACAATTGTGATTTAAAATGAACTGTTGAGAACAAGAAACATCACCGGCAAACATAACTCTCATTTAATTCTATCTTGCATGCAATATCGCCTATTTCTGTCTATGTCTTCTCTTTCTCATGTAATTTATCTTTTCAGTTGTTTTATCTCTATTCTCCCACACATTTATTCTCTTTTTTTTTTTTTTTTTTCTGTCTCCCATATAACTTGTTGTATATGCCATTAATTATCTTCCTACGTCCAAGTAATTTTCTTTAACACTATATTCTTCTTATCTCCCATGAAATACCTCCTTACTCCTATGTAATTCTTCTCTCTCTCTCTCTCTCTCTCTCTCTCTCTCTCTCTCTCTCTCTCTCTCTCTCTCTCTCTCTCTCTCTCTCTCTCTCTCTCTCTCATGTTCCTTATACAATGTCTCCTCTCCTCTCTCCTTTACATGTTTTCCTATTACCTCACACCATACTCCTCGCTCCCATGCTCTCTGACATTCATGTTGTGTAGTTCAGGCATCACATTTATTCACATCCTGACCCACATTTTTACAGTCATATATTACCCTTTTCTGACGATATTTTCCTGATAGGATCTCTATAGGCCAAACCTCCTCAGCTAGTACCTTACCTCACTATCCCTAGTAGTCTTTATTTTATGTTT
This sequence comes from Paralithodes platypus, assembly GCA_032716605.1. Classification (NCBI taxonomy): domain Eukaryota; kingdom Metazoa; phylum Arthropoda; class Malacostraca; order Decapoda; family Lithodidae; genus Paralithodes; species Paralithodes platypus. The sequence continues at coordinate 30,012,991 of CM064554.1, forward strand.
GTGTTCAAATTTGTTGTGATCTGGGTTGTTTTTCTTTGGTATTCTTGTTCACATGATAGCCACTAGGCACATATGCACTCACTTATCCACACACATCAATTATCTATCAGTGATTTATCTATCTATCTCATACAATACACACTTTTGAATTTTAAACTATGTACATTGTGTTACACTAGTCAGCGCAAATACAATTATTGTACAGCATCTCTCTATCTCTCTCTCTCTCTCCAGACCTTATTTGTATTCAGTGTTTCATCACGCGAGACTCTTGCCACTTTATCACTTATTGTGGCTGGGATTGATTTCGCTTCCTCTTTCCTCTTCCATTTTTGTTCAACCAAATCTTACATCTCCTGTATTATAATGTGTATTTGTGTTGAATCTCTTTCTCTTCACATTAGTATTATCCGTGGCTTGCATTTGAGTCTATTTTTGTTAATTTTACTATTTGTTCAGTTACCGTACTTTTTCTCATAATTTGTTATTCCTAGCTTTTATATTCCTCTATTCTATTTTTGTTTTCTTTTTTTTTTGGAAGGACCTCAGGTGGGTATGAACATCTCCCTCATGAGGTCGTAGAAGCCCCTCACTTTCCATAGGCGGTCTGGTCGGTGAACACTTGCGTTGGTCACAAAGTGCAGGTTGCCGAGTATGGCCAGGTACCTGTCAAGTGACATGAATTACCCGAAGGTAGGTGTTGCAATGATGTTTCCGGTAATCCAGTAGTCAGCCAGACGATGTTATTTGATGTCTCGGCCATGGTGATAGGTGTCAATGGCTTCATGTGACGACTTGCACGTTTTCCTGACAAAGTTACTTGAAGATTATGCTGTTTATTTGATTCATTAACAACGAAACTCGCTACCTTCCTGTCGAAAAATGACATGAAAATTGCCCCAGGAAACAAAGTATGGTTCTCAAGAAATGCTGCATCTATCCCTGATGCATTTTGGGCCTCAGAGAAGGCGGTGTCTTAGGGTTGAAAATTGTAGCAAATGCAAACACTTTGGGCGGGAGATCATCAGGCACATACTCATTGTGGTTGTCGTCATGTCATCTGTCATTGTGCGTATCATCTGGCTCTTAAGGCGGGTCCTGGTCACTGTCTGGGAAAACCTGTGAACACGAGTCTTCAGGGTGGGGGTGGCGAGAGGGTGAGGAAGGCGAGGTACTTGAGTGGCAAGGGTCTGGGGCCTTGTGTTTTGCGGGGCGATGGGTGTTTGAGTGCATTTCAACATCTTGGTAAGACAGTGCCGCACCACTTGTTACTTGTTGAAGGCTGTTATGAAGGTCCCGGAAAATGAGATCCCATATACTCGCCTATTTTCTTGTTTTTATTTTATTAGGAATGATGATGAGTTGTCAGACTAATGTTTCTATAATTGTTAAGGTATGGAAGGCCTGAGTTGATTAGCATATATTATTTGGGTCAAACTAAAAGCACAGGATCCTGCAGACTTCGAAAACTATATGAGAATGGACCCAGCCCTCTTCGCAGACCTGTTCGCTAAAAAGAGGCAATTTCAGCATGCTCTGGGCGCTTTGGACGGAAAACGTGTGGCAATTAGATGACCTTCGAAAGGTACTTCGATGTACTACAACTACAAAGGTTATCACTCCATTGTGTTGCTCGCCCTAGTTGATGCTGACTACAAGTTTCTCTACTGTGACGTGGGTGCCGAGGGATCATCGTCAGATGGAGGTGTGTTCTTGCACACACCTCTGTGGACACTGTAGGAGAGGAATGACCTTGGTTTGCCAGAACCACTTGAAAATGACGATGAACCAACACCATACTTAATTATTAGAGATGACGCCTTCCCACTGCATACCTGGTTGATGAAACAGACAAAAAATGTATCTTCAATTTCCGACTTTAATTAGAGACCCGGGTAATTTTAGTTCCTCGACCTTTTTTTTTTTTTTTTTTTGGAATAGGCAGTCCTTGTGGGGCCGGTCGCTATGCCAGGAGTCGACCTTACTCTATATGGAGGGGTGTCGCTGGACCCACTCAGCAATCTCCCCCTGCATTCTCAGCGTTATTATCCCGCTCGTCTTCTCCTCCGATGTAGATTGTTGAGCCTCAATGTCCCGAGATGTGACAGAAAGGGAGATGCTGCGACCGATATGAACATCAGCTTGGACATTCGGTGGCATGTCCATTGTTTCAGTAGCAAAAAGATCAATGATGCCTCCCATGGGCGTCCTGCAACCAGGGTCCTCCTCCATTTGCGTGGTATCATCCATCTCCAACACAGGGGAAGCACGGATTGGCTCCACTTGAACTGCCACAGGGCTCGCCGTCCTTGGCCTCTTCGACTTCTGGCCCTTCGATTTGGTCGACTTGTGTGGCATGGTGATAAGTTGATGGGAGGCAGGTAGTAGAGGAGGTCTAAAGTGTTGACTGTCTCAAAGAAGGTTGTAGAATTACCTGTTTGACCTTTACGGCTCCTTATATAGGCCGACGACCTGGCCTTATCGCTGCCAGACATACATATGGTAATCCAATCGCAATTAGGGAATGATTCAGAGGTCAGGCCAAAATTCTTGTGTACATCGCTTAAATGTGTCGCAAGCATTGGCGATGGCATTCGCGAGCATTCCTTCATATCACTAATACCCTCGTGTTGAGCATACTTCGGCAAGTCATGCGACACTCGTCTTGTTATGCCACCGAATGTTTGCCGAATTATTTGGCTACCATTCTTGTGTCTCGGCAAAAGTCGCGCAATGTCTTTCATCGTCGTAACGTTTTTTTCTCGTGAGAAACCCTCACCGATGAACAAGACTACTCGCAAAGGCACCGGCAACATACCGCGAACACATTGCCGACACTTACAAATATTCTTGCCCATCTCCGACCACTGTGCCAAATTTTGAACTTTCCAAGGTGTGACACGAGTCACGTGACACTATTTACGACTCAAGTGGGAAAGAGGCTTTAGTTCAGTCTCTGGGGACCATAGCGGAGGCCGTAGGGTTTAGAGACACATCACATTAACATACAGATATCCAACAACTCATCATTATCATGCTTTTTCTCTCTCTCTCTCTCTCTCTCTCTCTCTCTCACTCTCACTCTCACTCTCTCTCTCTCTCTCTCTCTCTCTCTCTCTCTCTCTCTCTCTCTCATATATACATAAAGAAACCAGGACACTCTTCCTAGAAATCCTATTACATTCTTGGTCGGGTCACAAATATGGACACTTTGATGCTAGATAATGGGTCCCTTGGGGATGGTGTTGTTGTTCTGTGTGTGGTGTGTGTGTATGTGTGTGTGAGAGAGAGAGGTATATTTACAAAGAGTTAAAAGGAATAGTAAATATCTCAGAGACCTTGTGGTCCATTCCGAGGCGATACTCGAAGTGGAAGGAAAGAGACTGTCTAGTGGACTACATTCTTTACAGAATGTGCAAAATACTATCTACTCTCTTCTTTAACAAATCTACTGATGAACTGTTTACAACTTCAGAGGGAAGTTTGTTCTATGTAGAACAGATCTTATATGTAAAAATTGTCCATAAATACTAGTGCTGAACCTTTTCAATTCTAATTTCCAGCCATGGTTGAGTGTTGTATTCATATTGAGGCTAAACATTTTGTTATAATCCATATTTTTCAAACCCATTAAGTATTTTAACCCTTTCCCTGCAGGAGATATTCCCGAATGTCATGGCAATTTACAGCAATCTACAGGCGTTTAAAGCCTCTTAAAGCCTGTAAAATCGAGTGCTAGGGAGCTGGAGTGCGACAGGCCACACGTCCTTCTCTCAGCCAGGTAGCTGAGGCACTGAGGGCTCTGAGTCAGAGTCTTGCGAGATATACAGTGCTGCCAAAGGCAAATGTAGTGAGAAATTAGCATGAATTGCTAATTTTAGCGAATGCCTATGGTAGCGCTGCGAGTGAACCCCGCAAGCTACGAAGCTCATTATGGCGTAATTTTGAAGCTATTTTCGTCTAGTTTTATGGCTGAATACATTTTATTTCATTCAGACACTTGCCTAATCAATAAGGTGTGCCTGAATGAGCACTAATATGGCGGAAATAGGCGGAAATATGCCCGTAGCTTAAGTGGTAAATACTTCAATGAGCTGACCTCGTAGTCTGCGTGCCTCCAACGGAAAGAGATCAAGAGCTCTCAACCGGTCCTCATAGCTCATTCTTCTAAGCGATGGAATAAGCTTTGTAGCTCTAGCTTGTACACTTTCAAGTCGCTCTATATCTTTCCTGAGTACTGGAGACCAGAATTGAACAGCACTAAAGGAGAGGCCGTATGAGAGTTTTGTAAAGTGTGAGGACTGTTTCCTTATTTCTATACTTAAATTGCCTCTTAATATAGCCCAATAATTTCTGAGCTTTCTTCTCTACTTCAATGCACTGCTTGGAAAACTTTAGGTAACTGCTAATCAGAACCCCCAAATCATTTTCCAAATCAGTAACTTCCAGAGTCATTCCAAATAGTGAATAGCCTGACTTGGGGTTTGCTTTGAACATTTCCTGTAACTTATTAAACCCTCCCGCCAAGCGAAGGTATTTGGTTCTATTCTGACGAAAATTGTCATATGTAACATATAATTATATAATCAGTACTTAATCATATGCACCTATTTTGCTTGTAATATGATCATATGAACATTTAACCCATACAATCCCAGGCCCGAGAATATTCGTCAGTAGATAAATAACTCCCCTGTCCCAGGCTCGAGTATATTCGTCAGTAATGTACTTTCCTTGTAACTGCCTGTACAACCCTGTAGTTGGTAACACGACTGTTTAACCCCTAACTGTCGGGGCGCAACATAAGTCGAGTATAATAAATCTGGACTATCTGGCGGCGCTCGACATAGGTCGTGTGGCAATTTCAGCACGTAATGTTGCTGAGAGAGAGAGACAAGTGGTGGCAGGAGAGTAGCGAGCGTATGACTGCTCCAGACCACCACGGCGAACCTACTGACACGAATCCCACCTCCTCCCTCCCTCTCTCACTCGCTATATACGGAATTGTATGGGGAAAGTGCCGAATTACATGCTTTTTGCACTCGCGTTGCACGGTTGTTGCAAGAAAACTAGCCATCATAAAAGGATCGTTATGGTGTCATTGGAAAGCTCTGTGTATGCCCTTTCAGGGATAGATACTTGTTTTACACTCTGGGTCTTATTTAGGCATGAAAATGATCACGTAAACAGCCCTATTTTGGGTAAAAACACCCCGCTGGGGGGTACATATAAATAAACCGCCTAGGCCGCTCGTAAGGTGTTAAGCACTGCTACCGGTCCTCACAAAATCCTTACAAACTGACAAAGAACGGGTGAAATTTGTATAACTACGACGCACAGCCAAAAAGTTAATTAAGCAAAGTAGAAAGACCCTGGAGTTACATGTCGCGAATGAAAGTAAAACAAACCCGAAAGAATTCTATAGTTATATCAGAAAGAACAAAGTAGTTACTTCAACTGTTGGACCGTTAGTAAATGAAAATGGAGAATACACCAAAGACGAAGTATAAATGAGTAATGCCCTTAATACCTTTTTTGCATCAGTTTTTACAACAGAAGACCTAAGTGATATCCTTACAGCATCGCCGGTTCAAATTGATAATTCTGATATTCTAAGCTCTTATCACTATTACAGAGAGAGAAGTATTGAAATGTTTAGATAAACTCACAGTAAATAAATCGCACGGACCTGATACAATCTGACCTAGAGTTCTAAAGGAAGCTAAGGATGACCTCTCCAAACCACTGACATTGCTATTCAATTAATCCTTGTATTCTGGAACTATGCTTTTTTTTTTTTTTTTTTTTTTTTTTTTCTATATTCCAATTTACTTCCTCTCGGGCATAGGCTGAGAGCCTTAACATTCACCACTTTACAATGAACAGTGAAGCCCGTGAGGTCTTGTTCCAGTCTAGGGAGTGAGACATGTGAAGCACGTAGAGTACAACGAGCACCTGCCATCTTGCCTTCACATGAGGCACAGTGCTCACTCATGGCCCGAAACGACCCCATCTCTGAAGCCACCTCGTTCCTGTGCTTCACTGTCTCAACCCTACACTCGGACTCTCACACTTACACACACACACAACGCCACCTGTTGAGCAGATAACTCACCAGGCATTGCACCCCTATAGCATATTTTGAATATGGGAATATTCATACAGTGCTATTTAATCAGGGAACAATGAGGGTATTTTATTGACGTTTCGGTGGGCTTGTGGTAATGCACTGATACTAGGTACAGCACAAATTCCATCCCAATAATATCTTCCCATTGATACATTGGGATTTGAACCCGGGACCATTGGATTACCAGGCCAGTGGCAAGACCACTCCACCACACCTCCCCTATAAGCCTGATCAGTGGAAGCTTGCCAACGTAACACCGATATTAAAAAAAGGCAGCAAATCCCTACCCAGTAACAATCGTCCAATTAGCTTGACCTCAGTTGTATGTAAAATGCTAGAAACACTCATAAGAGACAGACTCATAAATGACTAAGAGACAAATAACATACTTAGAGATACTCAACACGGCTTTCGTAAAAAACGTTCCTGCTTAACAAACCTCTTAGACTTCTTCCACGATATCCTCAACCTCTATGATGAGAGTAAAGCTGTAGATATTATATACCTTGATTTTCAAAAGGCCTTTGACAAAGTTCACCACAAACGTTTACTGCTAAAACTAAAAGCCCATGGAATACAAGATGGTGTGTTGAAATGGATAGAAAATAGGCTCAGCGACAAAAAGCAAAGAGTAGTCATAAACGGTAAGGCATCTAATTGGACCAATGTAAGTAGCAAGGTACCTCAGGGATCAGTACTGGGACCAATTATCTTTCTAATTTACATCAACGACATAGATATGGGTCTCATCTGTACAATCTCAAAGTTTGCTGACGATACAAACATTGCAAATAGTGTACTGTTACAAGAACAAGTTGAAAATATGCAACACAATCTAGATAAGTTGTCATGTTGGGCCCAAACTTAGCAAATGAGTTTAAATGCGGATAAATGTAAAGTACTACATATTAGATACCGAAATGAGAAAGCAAACTATTCGATGAATGGCAGTCAACTTAAGAGTGTAGACAGAGAAACCGATCTGGGAGTAACAATATCAAGTAACCTAAAACTGAGTCAACAATGTTCAGAAGTTGTTAAGAAGGCAAACAAAATAATTGGCTTTATAGGCAGGTCATTTGAGCATAAATCCAAAGAAGTTATTCTAACTCTATACAATTCCTTAGTCCGCCCTCTGCTGGAATACTGCGTTTAATCCTGGTTCCCTTATTACCAAAAAGACATAGACAAGCTAGAACGAGTTCAACGTAGAGTTACCAAAATTATATCTAGCCTAAAGAACAAACCATACGAGGAGCAGCGTCTTAAGGAATTAAATCTATTTCCTTTAATCCAGTGCAGATTAAGAGGCGGCTTAATTCAAGTGTTCAAAATCATCCAAGGTATCGTCAATTTGAACTGTAGTAAGTACTTCACTATCGACCAATCTAATTACACGCGGCGAAACGGTTACAAAATTGTTGGTAAAACTTTTAACTCACACGAATCTAAGAATTTCTTCTTCAATCGAGTTGTCAACTTGTGGAATGGGCTTCCCTGAGACATTATAGATTGCAGCACCGTTGATTCTTTTAAACTTCACCTAGATAAATATCTTGCCTCAAACCCGCGACTCACTGCGTTTGTAAATGAATAACTTTATTTCATTCCCCCCTCAGATTCATCAAGGAGTATTGCGTATATATATTACTAAGACGTTACTCTCTTTTTCCCAGATATACGAAAGATCACTTATAAGTGTGTTATGTTACTAACCCATCTGTCCCCTACTAACTTCCTAATCCTGCAACGGACATTAGTTCCAGGGCAGTAGTTCCCTTCCCAATTTTCCCTTACCCACTCTAAGCCACTGTCCAGACACTTGATCCTCAGTGTTTTGGAGGACAAGCAGCCTAGAGGGGTTACTAGACCTGTCGTTGCTTGATTTCCTTTGTACCCTATGTACACACAGAAATGCCAAACAAAAAATACCCTCATTGTTCCCTAATTAAATAGCATTGTATGAATATTCCCATATTCAAAATATGGTACAGGGGGACAATGCCTAGTGAGTTAATTGCTCAATAGGTGGAGTTCTGAGAGTGTGGGTCCGAATTTGGGGGATGAAAGGGTGGGCACAGAGGCAAAGCGAGTTCAGAGATGAGGTTGCTTCGACCCGTGAATAGGTGATTCACATTACTCACTCCCTAGACTGGAACAAGACATCACGGGCCTCACCGTGTTCAGAGGTGGAGTGTACAGGCTCTCGGCCTTTGCCCGAGAGGGAGTAATTGGAATATAGAAACAAAATTAAAAAAAAAACAGCTCCAAGGTCTTCTACTACACATATAGAAAGCTTGGGAAGAGAAAGAATCCAAGAGAGAGACATCAGTCTGCCTTCAGGCTTCGAAGAGGGAGGATATACGTCTCGTTCCCGTCTCACCTCATGACTGGAGGGTCGGTAATAATTCGTCTTTTTCACCCCCCGAATACTATTCCCATTTTTAATATTAATATCTTCATATTAAACGTAAAATAGGTTCACATGAATAAGTAATAACGATATTTATGGAAAAGTGACGATTTTAGGCGGGAATGAAAAAAAATATCCTCGCTTAGCGGGATGGTTTGAACTACCAATGGCGCGTGGCTCTTGGGTTAATTAAAGAGACTAGGAGGGGGAAATTTCAGACAAAACGGGGAATAAGATAAAAAATAGCTAATAAATGAGGATGGGGGAAAAGGAGGGGAAGGGGGGGGGGGACACATATGTAGAAGTGGTAGCAAGTAATGGAAAGGAATTATCTCACCTAATCACAAATTGCTTTGTTTTTGGGTGTTTTCTAAAGTGTTTTATGCTCTATTGAGGACAGTCGCCGTTATTGGATTAATTATATATCTTTCAAGTTTCTCCGAACAATATATTAAGTACTAGTTAAAATATTGGACTAATATACAGTATATATATACCGGTATATATATATATATATATATATATATATATATATATATATATATATATATATATATATATATACTGTATATATATACCGGTATATATATACTGTATATATATATATATATATATATATATATATATATATATATATATATATATATTATATACAGTATATATATATGTGTATCGGGGATTAAGTGCTTTTATACCTTTTGATTCTTACCTTGTATTTTCCTTGTTATGTTTGTGGTCCAGGTTCTAATTGTAAACACATGTTGAATAGGTAAATTAATGAGGTAACCGATTGGAAGCAAAGACACTGTTGGCTTTTTTTTTTTAGTTATTATTATCAGAAATATAGAACTATAAGACGTGTCTTTATTAAAGGTTCTAAAGTCTGTGTAGGTACTGTACAGTATATGCGCCCGACACGGAAGTACCTACTTAATTAAAGTAATATGCTAAAAACAACTAGATTGAGCTATTATTCCTGTAAAATATGTATTTCTGTAAAGAATAGATGTATTAGAATAGTGAAATAGATTAATGACACACACACTAATATCGCGCAGTATCGCACTTGTCACTGTATACGTCACTGTATAATACCTCAGCCTGTGAAGGGACCGACCTTCCTTAGGGCTGGTCTGAGCTTCTACTACCCAACAGGAGCGGGCCGGCTTCTATCAGTATGGTGTGACATGCTACTTAGTTGCTAGCAATCATCTTGGTGATGCTGCAAAACTCTGAGGAGAGCGTGGGAACCCTTGCTTACTCTGCAAGAAATGTACCAGGGCTTGTATAGGTAGGGGAGATGATCTTTCTGTAGGGGAGATCATTCCCAACTAGAAATGTACAGTTGCCTTCTTAAGTAAGTGAATAACTGTTATAATGGTGTGAGTTATATATGTGATTATATGGTTTAATCAAGAGTGTACAGTCGCTCAAAATGCGCTGTAACACCGCTCGGCCACGTCAGCTGTGGCCCACCAAAGTGTAAATAAAGAATAGCCAACATATATATAGATACACATTTTATTCATCCCTATGACTTATCTAACCCTGTTCCCAGTGTATAGCAATGCCAGAGATAGTGTGATAAAGGTGAGGACCAACTTACACCTTTGCATCAGCAGTAGCTATCTTTGCTTTGCGCCTACGCACCAGGCTATCAACCCTGAACGAAAGACGTCGGAGGCAAAAGACTAGAAAGAGGATGATTATGAGTAGAGTCAAGGTAGGGGTTAGTACTGTAGGATAAATGACTTCCGGGTTAACAAACATGGGAAGAGATGAACCAACTAGGTCAGTGAATGCTGACGAATCTAATGCTTTCATTAGGGTGAGTTGTCTCGGTTTGATGATAAGGTCCGATGAGTTTCCTGTGAAAGTAATGTTAATAAAGATGAACTCTGAGGAGAGGTTAGTTATCAAGGCAATATGCTGACGTGAAGGAAGTGTGTGGATAATAGAGCTCCTTAATTTACAGTGATCAGGTACCTGATACATCCTGTGAGCATTAATTACACTTCTAGAGTCTAGACAAACAAGGCACACCTGGGTTTGTTTAGGGAAGTAAAAGAACTGAATATCTAGCAAGTGTTGATGAAACACGGGGAGCTGTGGAGCCGGGGCGTAAGAACAGTCTTTCAATGAACCAGAGTCAGATACAGTCGTTTGAGTCAAGGTAAGTTCGCATGCAGTTTTGTCTGGGGACACAAAGGAAAACACATATGCTGGACACACATACAGGTGAAGATACGAGGACCTACATGAATCAAGAGCGTCTTTGTCTGTCACAGTCACAAGTTGAAGATCTTCGGAGACGAGCATCATGTCTGCTGTGTCAGTCACGGTTAGTAGTCGTCCGTCTACAGGAAACGGGAACGGAATAATTCTCCAGGCATTGAACATATTGTATGTGAGGAGTGGAACGGAATGTGGACTATTATAAATAAGTGTGTCAGAACTGCTTCCATTAGTGGGTAATATAATTCACAGTCGTTTTCCTCGAATACCGGAGACAGGGCAAACTGTTCTTTTGCTATTTGAATGGAGGCACGAAGATGTTCAACAGGCAATAGGTCAGTGGTGACCCGACTTAGTGCAGCATCTACTCAGTTTGCTAAGACCATCTTTATATTGGCGTTTAAATCTTGAACATCATCCTCCGTGGTCAGATGGATCTCGGAAAAGTACATGACTTTATTTGTGGATCTCCCATCAACTATTAAGGAGTTAACCACCTATCTATCTATCTATCTATTGCGTGACGCCGTGATCCCCGAAGGGGTGGCCACGAACGAACCGCCCCCATGCACCTCTGTCCCCAGTCAGTCGACGCCACTCCCCCCAACCAGCACCGCCTTCGTTCATGGAGTTCCTCACTCCATCCTTCCACCTCATATTCGGTCTACATCTCCCTCTCTGTCCCTCCACCTCGCTCTCGTACACCCTCTTAGTCATTCTCTCGCTTTCCATACGTTCCATATGGCCGAACCATCTCAAGTTGTTCGTTTTCACACTTTCCAGCACATCTACCTCCACACCACACCTCCTTCTTACTTCCTCATTAGTCTGTCTATCCCTCCATGTAACTCCGCACGCACTCCTTAAGTAATTCGTTTCCACTGCTCTCACTCTTGGTCTGAGTCTGTCAACCAACGTCAATGCTTCGCTTCCGTAAGTCAGTGTCGGGATTACCACACTGTCATGCAAGGACTTCTTCACTTCCATAATGACCACCCTATTTCTTGTTACTGCTTTTACCGTTCCTACAACCCTCTTCCCCTGTTGTACCCTCTCCCCCACTTCTTCATCCATAGTCCCATCTTTACTCAACACACTGCCCAGATACTTAAAAGAGTTGACGATCTCCATAGCCTGACCGTTCAGCTTCACCTCACACTCTGTGACTTCACCCCTTTCGAAGACCATAACCTTGCTCTTCCCCGTATTTACCTTCAAATTCTGTTTTTCGCACACTGTTCCAAACTCATTTACCAGACCCTGCAACTCCCATTCATTATCACTCATCAGAACTGTATCATCCACAAACAGCAGTATAGGTAGCTTCCACTCAATTCCCTCCCTTTTCAGCGATACACCAACATCCACTGCTCTTGATAGGATTTCTTTCATGACTCCATCCATATATACAGTAAACAACCACAGGGACATCACACACCCCTGTTTCAAACCAACATTCAAGTCAAAGAACTCGCTCTGCTCACTCTCCACACGTACTGCCGCCTTTGCACCCTCATACATGCTCTTCACTGCTTTCAGCAACTTGCCCTCTGCTCCGTATATTCTAAGTACTTTCCACAAACCTTCTCTATCCACTCTGTCATAGGCCTTCTCCAAGTCCATAAAGGCAACATACACCTTTTGTTTCTTCTCCAGATACTTCTCCACAACACAATTCAGGGTAAAAATCTGATCTACACATCCTCTTCCCTTCCTAAAACCTCCCTGCTCGTCCCCTATCCATTTCTCCATTCTCACTCTCACTCTCTCAATCACTACCCTGCTGTATACCTTCCCTACTACGCTTAGAAGACATATTCCTCGGTGGTTACCACACACTCCTCTTTCCCCTTTGCCCTTATATAGGGGGACTATTATGCCAGTCTTCCAGTCATCGGGTGCACTCCCCTTCTCCCATGCTAGTTTGCACATTTTCCATACCCATTCTATCACTATCTCACCACCATACCTCAACATTTCCCCACACACTCCATCTGTTCCTGGTGCTTTCCCCAACTTCACTCTTTTCATGGCTTCCCACACTTCTGACCTGATCCCCACCTCCACTACTTCTCTTCTTCTCCCTCCCATACCATATCCAACTATGTTTGCTGGCTCTTCATTCCTTACATTTAGCAACTCACTGAAGTACTCCCTCCATCTTTCGACTCTATCTTGCTTCTCGGCTAGCATTCTCCCATTCTTATCTTTCACACCCTTACTGTTTCCCTTGCTACCTTCCCTAACTTTTTTCCAGAACAGTTTCTTACTCTCCCTCCATTTTACACTCAGATTCCTTCCAAATTCCTCATCTACTCTTCTCTTACTTTCCTTCACTACTCTCTTCACCACCCTCTTACTCTCCACGTACCTCGCTCTTTCTGTCTCTCGGAATCTTCATTCCCTCTACTACCCAACCACTCTCTATATGCTTTCTTCTTTTCTTCCACAGCTATTCTTACCTCTTCTGTCCACCATGATGTGCCTTTCACTCCCCTCCCTCTTCTCCTCACTCCACACACCTCCTCACATGGTGCACTGATCTCATCCTTAAACACCTTGCTCATCTTCTCCACTTCCTCCATAACTTCCAGGTCGAACCCACCTAGTCGTCTTTCCACTGCTCTTCTGTACTCCTCCCTGACTTCCTCCTCCTGCAACCTCTCCACCCTCCTCACCATTCCACCCTCCTCTCGCCTCCCTCCAGCTCTCCTCACCCACTTCTTTTGTATCCTAACCTTAGCTACCACTACATAATGATCAGACAGACCCCCTCCAATACCCCTATACACCCTAGCATCCATCACAGATTTCTTCATTCGTTCATCCACACATACATAATCAATCAATGACTTTCGTTCCACCACTGTCTTATCCTTCATCGTCAACATCCGTTTCCACGTGTACCTGTGGATCATTCTGTGTCGGAAGAAGGTGTTGGCTATCCACAGCCTCCTCCCCACACACACGTCCACAAGTGCACTACCATTCCCATTCACCTCTGATGGTACCCCCCACCCTCCCACCACTCCCTCAACTTTCCTATCACCCACCTTACCATTCATATCCCCAATCAGAAATATTCTTTCGTTCTTGTCAAACTTCTCCAGGCACGCCTCCACATTCATCCAGAACTCCTCTTTCTTTCTTTCAAGTATATCCTCTGTCGGGGCATACACGCATACAATCACCCACGTTTGTATTCCTACTTTCATTCTCACCCACACAATCCTTGAACCCACAGACCCATACTCTCTTACACATTCCTTCCATTTGCTACTTACAAACAAACATGCACCTTCTCTCGCTGTTCCTTCACTCACTCCAGCACACACACCCACTCCACACTCCCACATCTGAACCTTTCCATTTGGTCTCTGTCATTCCACATACATCCAGCCTGGCATTCACTAACACTTCCAGTATCTCTCTCTCTTTTGTGCCATCATTCATGCCACTAACATTTCACGTAGCCATTCTCAGAATGTCCGAAGGCATGTCCTTAGTCGGTCGTGGTTCGTCAACGTTGGTTCCGTCCGCATCCAACGCTGTTCGTTCGTTTTTCTTTGCTTAGATATTTTTTCCGGGTGGGGGTCGCAAGCCCACCAACCCATTCTCTTTAGTCGCCTCTTACGACACGCAGAAGGCACGTGTGTCAGATTATTCATGTGTGCTATGACCGAGTGTAAGGAATTCATCACATTCTTCATGGCTTTTGAGTCATAATTCAAGACTCTGTTTAAGGCTTTTGCTGCGTTCTCCATGACAGTGAGTCTCTTTCCCAGTTTCTCAACGTCAGAGGCTTGGGCTGTTCCAAAGAGCTCATGGGAGAGTAGGCCAACAAAATTAAACAGTTCTTTCTTAACACGCTGGGAGTGAGCATCTTTTTGCTACCTGGTTATCTGTTATCTGTTATAAAAATTGCCACCTGTAAGAGGCACCGATTAGCGTGTCGCGCATCGGTAATTTGTGTAGGGTTTTTTCCCCTAGATAGGTCGCCCGCCAAGGCTATCGAGTCCCATCTACCCGGAAACACCCCTTTCAGACACCAGGGGGACAGCTATCACCAGAGACACCCCTATTACAGGAGGACACACCCCTTTCAGATACCAGGGGAACAGCTATCACCAGATACACCCCTATTACAGGGGGACCACACCCCTTTCAGATACCAGGGGGACAGCTATCACCAGAGACACCCCTATTACAGGGGGACACACCCCTTTTAGATACCAGGGGGACAGCTATCACCAGAGACACCCCTAGTACAGGGGGACCACACCCCTTTCAGATACCAGGGGGACAGCTATCACCAGAAACACCCCTATTACAATGGGACCACACACCTTTTAGATACCAGGGGGACAGCTATCACCAGAGACACCCCTATTACAGGGGAACCACGCCCCTTTCAGATACCAGGGGGACAGCTATCACCAGAGACACCCCTATTACAGGGGGACCGCCTAACACCATAGACAACCCTAACCTATAGGGGAATTCTTGCTGAGGAGCCCAGGGACCCTGACTCATACATCAGGGGGAAGAGGGTGTAGGTTGTGCCATTCAGAGCTGGGGACTGGTTAGTGCAGGAAAAGGACCTTGAAACCCCACACTAAGAAGGGAACCGCAGTGCGCAAGAGGGCCATGGAGGACGAGGAGTTCAAGCAACCCGACTCCTCCGAGTCCCCCAGGACTCCCTCACACACCATAACCAATACCAATCCCAACACCACCTACCCCTTCTCATCCTCCCCCACTCACTTGCCCTGCAATCCGAACTACTCTGTCTGTGTGTGGTGCATGTGAATTAATATCTCCAAACCCAGAAAACTTCACAAATTATTCATGACCGTCAGGTAGGACCAACTGGATCTTCCGTAGCCTACGAGTTATACGAGTCACGCGAGCACGTTGAAGCGTCATTGTAAGTCGTAAGTTAAGGGAAAAGGTTTGATTAGCTAGTAGGAAGGTGAACGCAGAGTGTAATCGGTCTAGGCGACGTTGGAGTACCATATAGTCACTAGATAGACTAAGGAGGTGTCCAAATTCATACTTAACTGCTACGACATCTTTTGCAACTAAAACTCTCCCTACTTGGGCAACAAGGGCACCGGGCTTCAGCAACGAAGGTGATGCTGCATCAGCCACTATTAGTGTTCCAATCAGTAGAAGCGTTTTCACTAACCAGTTCATCTTTCTCTGAAGAAAGGACAATATCCTATTAGCAATGTGTACTAATTGAATACTTCACTCGCCCCGTAGGATGTACTTGGGAAGGCGGCTTGCTCTGTTAGATATGAGATGTTGACAGAACGATGATTATGGTTGATTGGTAATGTATTCTTATCTACACACCTGGGTGTGCGGCTTGTTTCATTAGATATGCTAGCTCAAGAGAACAATGATCCACTCTGCTAGCAGAACGGAGATTCCGCCTATACTCATTGGCGTCTGCAGAGTCAGTTGTCAGAGGTGCAATGGGTTGCACCGTTGAAGGTGAGGGGATAGGTATTAATTATCCATCGGCGGGGTGCCGCGGGGAGTTCAGGACTCACACATTTTAACCTATCACTATGGATTACTTCTACCTTGTTAGTGATAGGGTCTCGAACCTCAAACTTGTTACCGGATGTTGTGTCCGTAGCGATATAGGGTCCACTATACTTCGGCGAGAGCTTAGTTGTTCTCGTCGGATCTAGGCACATAACTTTGTCACCTACTTCAAGGACAGTTTGCTGTGCTCTTTTGCGTTCTTTCCTTATCATTTCTGCACGGGATGCCTGTAAATGATCTCGGACTTGATTGTGGATCTTGCTAAAGACCTGCAGTTGTCTCTTAGCATAGTCCTCTAGATTGTAGACTGGTATGCTAGGCTTGGACAGCTGTTCATATGGCAGAATCTTGACTTGACCATAGACTATGTAGTGTGGTGTCTTACTTGTAGAGGATTTTACAGAGCCGTTTACACAAGCTGCTACCTGTGGAAGCCAGTCTTCCCACGTCTCGTGGAGCGGGTTTGTTACATGGCGTAGGACTTCTAGGAGGGTCCTGTTCATGCGCTCAACCAACTCGTTTGAGGCCGGGTGGTATGCTGCAATGTACAATTGCTTGATATTGTAGATATCACAGATACTTGCAATCACCTGGTTCTTGAATTCCAACCCGTTGTCTGAGAGGAGGGTCTTAGGGCAGGAGAACGGACAGATGAGATGTGTTACTAGTGCATGAGCAGCTTCATCCGCTGTTTTAGTCTTTAGCGGGGCTAGGACGACGAATCTTGAGAAGAAATCAACACATACTAGAAGGTACCGTGAATCCTGGTGACTCCTTGGCAACTTCAGCAAATCCACCAAGACAGTGTCGAGTGGCAGTAAAGACGTTGGATATTCCAAGATTGGAGCGGGTCCATCACAGTTTCCCTTATGCTGGGCACAGGAGAGACATCTTGCTATGTGTTGTTCGATATCCTTTCTCATCGTTTTCCAGTAGTACTTCCTTCTGGTAGCTTCAAGTGTTCTGTCCCGTCCTGGATGACCAGCTTGGGGAGCATCATATTGCTGTTCAAGTACTGCTTCAGTGAGTGTATTTGGAATCACTACACGGGGGCGTGTGTCAATGGCTTTGGGAATAATTCTAACCAGAAGTCCGTCCCGCAACGATAATTGCGTGAGGGGGACTGGTAGTGCTGGGAGAGTTGTAGCATCCCCTGATTCCAGAAAATAGATGACTGTGGACCACAAAGGATCCTTGCGTTGCTCTTCCTTCACTTGGGCGTCTGTTAGCGTCGGTAGCTGGATCACTGGGGCCACTTGCACATTTCGGGAGAGTGCATCTGCCGCCACATTAGCTTTACCTTTGATATGATACAGAGTCGGATCAAACTGTAATACTGTTTCGTACCACCACGCTAGTCTGTCAGTGAGATTATTACCACCCTTGAATATCTTGGTGACAGCCTCATTGTCTGTGTAAAGATCGATCGGATAGCTCAGGATGATGTCTCGGAAATCTTTCAGTGTCCAAGCTACTGCAACGGTTTCCCATTCCGTTGTGTGATACTTGTCTCGGCATCATTCAACACTCTACTTGCGTAACCAATGACTCGCATTTTGCCTCTTTCATCTGGCTGCATTAGTACAGCTCCAAGACCTTTGAGGGATACCTTGGCGAATGTTGAATGGCTCACTCATTCAGCCAGGACTGATGATGCTGGTCTTGAATGTGAGCTATTTGCAGACTCATGTAATCGCACTCAACTAGTCAACCAACCCACCCGTGTACCAGATAATCCTGATCATAATTCCCACCTACTGGACTTATTTTTAACAACCAATTCAGAAAATTATGATGTTACAGTGAGGTCCCCGCTTGGATCATCTGATCACTGTCTGATACAGGCCACCTGTCTATCACCTACCACACCTTCCCACTCTGAACCTGTGTTGGTGACTAAATGGCATTACGATAGGGCAGACTGGGAGGGTCTTCAAGATTTCTTTATTGATATTCCCTGGACCTCTTTTTTTTCTAACGATGCACGCTCCACCTTGAGCCACATACAAGATTTTATAAAAATTGGAATGGAAACTTTTATTCCTCATCAAAAGTACAGTAACAGATCTAGTTCACCTAAATGGTTTGACCATAATTGTGCTAGAGTAACTGAACAAAAAGCAATAGCCTACAATGCATGTACAAGATAAAAAACACATGAAGCCTTTAATTACTTTAGAAACATCAGAAATCATGCCAAAATTGTATTAAATCTAACTAAATCAAACTTTCTCCACAAGCTGGCAAATAAACTTCTAAATAATCCAAATGATAACAAAATATTTTGGTCTACTCTTAACTCATTCAAATCCAACTTCACTACTGTTTCATCCATTCCACCATTAAAATCTCCGACTGGCAATCTTGTAAGTGACCCACAAGATAAAGCTAACCTTCTTGCAGATATTTTCTCCACCAAATCAACCTTAGATGAAATAAATCAAGATGTCCCTGTACTTAATTTTAATTCGCCTGAAATTCACTCACTTAAGATCCACACCAGACATGTCAAAACTATTTTGCAGAATCTCTCAGTAGATAAAGCTCCTGGTCCAGATGAAATTCCTCCAATAGTACTTAAGAATTGCTCCTTGGTGCTCGCTCCTGTATTGGCAAAATTATTCCGTCTGTGTACTCATACCTCATACTTCCCAGTATCCTGGAAAGAAGCAAACATCCATCCAGTTCCTAAAAAAGGTGCCTCTTCAGATCCATCAAACCACAGACCAATAGCTATAACTTCCACTCTTGGTAAAGTCTTTGAAATTATATTAAATAATCATATAATTAAGCATCTTGAGAATAATAAATTAATCAGTGATAGGCAATATGGTTTTAGACGATGTCGATCAACTGCAGACATTCTTTGCCTTCTTATACATCAAATCAACCAAGCTACAGACCAACATGGTGAAACACATACAATAGCACTGGATATATCAAAGGCATTTGATTGAGTCTGGCAACAATCTTTATTGTCGAAGATGTCACACTACGGCCTTGCATCATTAGTTCCACTAATTTCTTCTTATCTTCATAACAGAAAACTATGTGTAATGGTAGATGGCCTTTATTCTCAATTTCACTCAATAAATGCTGGTGTTCCCCAGGGATCAGTTTTGGCCCCAACTCTGTTCCTCATTCATATCAATGATCTCATATCTACCACTCATAATCCAATACATTCCTACGCAAATGACTCAACACTCCACAGTTCCTTCACATTTACCAATTCTTTCACCAAACCCGATCTTATAAATTCAAAAATAAACACTGCAATTTCTCTGAACCAGGACCTTTCTAGAATTAATGAATGGGGACATAAGAATCTTGTTTCCTTTAATGCACAGAAAACCAAGTACATTCAATTTTCTAACCTACAGAATCTCAATGACTCCCATATATTTTTTAATGATGTAAATATTCCCACATCCCCTAGTATTGACATTCTCGGTGTAACATTAACTACTAACCTGAGCTGGACACATTATGTTAGAAGCATTGCTAAAAATTCCTCTAAAAAAATGGGACTCCTGTACAGAGTTCGAGAATTCTTCACTGACGAGCAGTTGGCCGTAATATATACAAGTCATGTGCGTTCTCAGATGGATTACTGTTCACCTCTGTGGAGTGGAAGTGGAGGCAGTTGGACAAAATTCAAAATAAAACTATTAGATTAATCACTAACCCTGCAATCACACAGGACCTTCCTACATTATCCATATGAAGAAACGTTGCATCCCTTGCATTATTCTACAGATATTTTCACAGCAATTGTTCTGAGGAACCTGCTTCAATTGTGCCGCCTCTCCACATCTTTCCTTGTAGAACTAGGGCAGCTGAGAGCGCCCATGAATTTACACTTTCTCCTCGACAATGCAGAACTTCTGCTTATCAAAATTCATTCATCCCCAGAACTACTACTCTTTGGAATTCACTTCCCTCGAGTTGCTTTCCACAAACTTACAATCTACAACAGTTTAAATCCAGTTGTTACAAACATTTTATGAATGGAGGATGCCTTTAGGCACATGGACCTTTTTTGTTTTATCTGTGTTTTTCCTTCCTCCGTTCATTGTCTCTTTAAAAAAAAAAAAAAAAAAAATGAATGGTTGATCATAGTCAGGGAAAACTAAGACAGGTGTAGAGGTGAATGCATGCTTAAGGCTGTTGATGGCTACCTCTTGCTATGGGCCCCATACGAATGGTGCATCCTTTCGGAGCAGTTGGGTCAGAGGCCTTGCTAGACTCGCATAGTTCTTTACGAACGAAAGATAGTAACCGGATAAGCCAATGAAGCTTCGGACATTCTCTACAGATTTTGGTCGAGGGAAATTTTGTACCGCACGGATCTTATCGTCCATAGTGTGGATTCCTTCTGTGTCTATTTGATGACCTAGGAACTTGATTTTTCCTTTAAGGAAATCACGCTTACTGATTTTTATGCGTAAACCTGCCATTTGTAGTCTTTCCATTACTTGTTGGAGTTTGTTAAGATGAAAGTCAACATCTTTGCTACAGACTATGATGTCATCAAGACTCTCATTCTTCATATGTTTCTGCCCGGAATCAAGCCAAATCTGTTCTTCGACTTGCCAAAAACTCTTTCATCAATAATAAATGCACTGAACTATCCAATTCTAGCTCTTCCCAAGCTTTCTGGCATCTAGCCAAAAACCTCTCCAACAATTTCTCTTCCTCGTCTTTCCCTCCCCTTTCCCACTCTGATGGCACAACCATCACTTCTTCCTCTGACAAAGCTAAACTCTTCGCTCAAACTTTTGCTAGAAACTCCACCTTGGATGATTCCGGTGCTATTCCTCCCTCTCCGCCCTCCTCTCTCTTACTATGCCTAATATCCTAATCTCTTCTAAAGATGTACTTTCTACCCTCTCTGGGCTTAACACTAATAAGGCGTACGGTCCGGACGGTGTTCCTCCTGTTGTTCTCAAAAACTGTGCTTCCGTGCTGACTCCCTACCTAGGCAAACTCTTTCGTCTCTGTCTATCCTCTAACGTCTTCCCTTCATGCTGGAAGTTTGCTCACATTCAACCTGTCCCAAAGAAGGGTGACCGCTCTCAACCCTCCAACTATCGTCCAATTGCTCTTATCTCCTGTCTTTCTAAAGTTTTTGAAACTATTCTTGCTTCCAAATTTCTTAAGCATTTCTCTTCTCATAATCTGCTCTCAGATCGCCAGTATGGCTTCCTTAAGGGTCGCTCTACTGGTGATCTTCTTTCATATCTTACTAACTCTTGGTCATCCTCCTTTCGGGACTTCGGTGAGACTTTTTCTATTGCACTAGACATATCGAAAGCCTTCGATAGAGTCTGGCATAAATCTTTAATTTCTAAACTACCCTCCTTCGGTTTCTATCCCTCCATCTGTGCCTTTGTCTCTAATTTCCTTTCCGGCCGTTCCATAGCTGCGGTTGTGGACGGCCATTGTTCACTTCCTCACCCTATAAACTCCGGTGTTCCTCAGGGCTCTGTCCTATCTCCTATTCTCTTTCTAATTTTTATAAATGATCTCCTTAACTGTACCTTAATTCCCATCCATTCATACGCAGACGACTCAACCTTACACTACTCCATTAGTTTTTCAGAACGCCCCAGCCAGCAATCCCTCAACGACAAACGTAATGAAGCCATAGAACTCTTAAATTCTGATCTAAATACTATTTCCAATTGGGGCAGAGAAAACCTTGTTAACTTTAATGCTTCCAAAACCCAATTTCTCCATCTATCTACCCGTCAGGATCTCCCAGCGGACTATCCCTTATTCTTCAACAATACAAAAATCAACCCTTCATCTTCTCTCAATATTCTTGGTGTCTCTTTTTCTTCTGCTCTCATTTGGAAGGACCATATTACCAGTCTTGCTAAGGCAGCCTCCCAGAAGCTGGGTGTGCTCAACCGCCTTAGGGGGTTCTTTTCCCCTGCACAGCTTCTTGCTCTGTACAGGGGCATAGTGCGCCCTTGTATTGAGTATTGTTCACATGTGTGGGGAGGTTCCTCTCACACCGCTCTCCTAGACAAAGTTGAAAGGAAGGCCTTTCGTATCATTAACTCCCGTCCACTCACCAACTCTCTGCAATCTCTCTCTCTCCGCCGCAATGTTGCATCTCTCTCGCTATTCTATCGCTACTATAATAATCAGTGTTCCTCAGAGCTATCCCAGTGCATACCACCTCCTTTACGTAGGGCACGTGGTACCCATCTTGCAACTCAATCCCACCCCTACTCTGTGCAACTCTCCAACCCAAGAGTGAAACGTTACTCTCAAACTTTCTTCTACTCAACATCTGAGCTCTGGAACTCTCTCCCAGAATCAGTCTTTCCCTCTTCCTATGACTTAAATTGCTTCAAACTCCGTGTGTCCAGGCATTTTGGCTCGAACGTCCCTTGATTTTAGCCCTGTCACTCTTTCAACTATGGGGGAGGCACTCGCTATAGGCAGTTATGCCTTTTGCCTCCCTCAATCACATAGAAAAAAAAAAAAAAAAAAATCCAGGTAGGCAAAGACTGAGTCACCCAAGAGGCCCGCATAAAGGTTGTTGACTAACCTTTGAAAGGTGAGGGGTGCGTTTCTTAACCCAAAAGGCAGGCGTAACCATTCGTAGCGTCCGCTCGGGGTCGGGAAAGCAGTGACTTCTGTTGATTTTTCATCCATTCCAACTTGCCAATACCCGCTGAGGAGGTCTAGCGTACTGAATACTGTATTCCCTTGTCCAATGCCTTGTAGTAGCTCGGATTGTACAGGCATGGGGAATCTATCAGGTATGGTTGCTTGATTGACCTTGCCAAATAGTCACTGGGCGCCATCCTCCATCCTTTTTAGGAACCAGGAATAGAGGTGATTTCCATGGCGAGGATGAATGTTGGATAACCTTTTGCTCAAGCATGTTGTCTACCATCCCTTTAACCACCTCCCTTTGACAGTGTGGCAATCGGTATGCTGCTGTGTAGACGGGGTTGGTGCCTGGTTTTAGGGGTTTGGAGTGCATTGTTAGATCCGTTTTACATAGTCGTTTTCCTGGCAGCGCAACGACATCTCTGAACAACTGCAGTAACTTCAGAAGGGAGTCCTCTGCTTCTGGATAGTCTACATTCTTGAGGTTCAGCTTGATAGGATCTGTTCCTGACATCTTAGAAGGTTTCGATAATGTCATCACAGCTATAAGCGCTTGTGCGGAGGGCCACTCCGGGGGTTCTGGATCTATTGGATAGTCGTACACAAGAGCTTTTCCGATGGTACAACTGGACTTCAGTGTAATTGGACCATTAGATCTGTTGTAGACTATTATCTCCGCCCTTGCGTTATCGTTTAACTTGTACAAGGTTGACTCGAGAGCTAGTCCTTTTACACATGCACTTTCACTAAGACAGATTGCATCCGTGCCTTTCTTTAGTTTGGGTAACCTAACTGGAGGGGGTTCACCCTCTCTAGCACGAATTCTTTGTTTTCCGGAAACTACGAAGGGATACAATCGGGAAACTTGACCCGTTGATCCAACACTCTGGTTACTCGGAGTAGGGAACCCCAAGGACCGCGCAGGTAAACTGTCCACTCTTGCTGGTACACTCGCTGCAATGGTCGAGTGTAGAAGAGGCCGCTGATTCTGCATTGTAGAATAATTGTGGCGGTTGTATGTCATCCTTTGCTCGAAAGGATCTAAGGCGATGCAGTTGTTCTTCTGTGTTTCAATGCCTATGAGGCCATCGGCTGGGAGTGGAAAATCCTTGATCACGTAAAACTTCGTCTTGATGTTTGGGTCTCCGCGACGTGTGAATCTAAACGGAATGTCTACCATACCAACTATTTGTAGGGTATCCCGTGTATCTCCTTTAAGTTGCATGTCTGGTGGATTAATTGTCCAGTTGCACTTAAGCTGAATTTGAAGATTGATCAATGACTCGTAAGACAAGACGTTGGCGCAAGCGCCGGAGTCAAGAGCCAAAGAGATCTTCCTGTTACCTACCGTTACTGGAATTGACATAATGTTCACTCGTGTGACAGCCGCAACGAGCGAGGGCATGTGTAAGAGCGACGAGTGTACATTGGTAGGTAACGGAGTTGATTTTACTAAGTTTGATTTTTGGGCTTGCTGCGCTGGGCTTCTCCCAACGAACTTTTGTCGTACTTACTGACTAGATCCTTGGTTGCTCGGCATTCGTCGGTGGAATGTCCTTTCTCTCCATGGATCAAACAGCTCTTCCTCGGACCTTGTTGCCCTCTCCCTGTAGGGGTTCCTTGTGCTCGTCCACTTTTGTGTGATGACCCACTGGAAGCTGTGAATGTCGTCTTCTTCTTGTACCTGTCTGGGAGTTGCTCCGGGTGCAGTTTCCAGCATGATCTCTTGTCATGTCCCTTCTTCTGGCAGTGTTCACAGATGGTCCGGTTCCTTGAGCTTGTAGCCTGCTTGGGTTTGGTCCCGTAAGCTTCTACTGGGCTTACAAAGGCTTTTGGTATTACATATGTGGATATTTTGAATGCTTTCTTTGCCACAAACTCCTGAAGGTTATGGGTGGTTTTGAACTCAGTTTTCATTATTTCCTTCCTAAGAGTGGTAGGCAGTGCGCATACGAAAACCATGTATTCTAGGAATTTACTTAGATTTTCCACGGTCATTGTTTTATCTGCCTGATTTACCCATTCTGAAGTAAAAAATCTTTGCTCGGCATCTACGACAAAATCTCCTGCCGTGACTTGAGCCATGAGCATGTCTCGCTTCCCAAGGGACTCGTCAAATTTGTGGGCCATTCTGTGTACGACGGCCAATGTTCCTCCTTGGTTGCCATCTCCAAAACATTCAATCAGATATGTTCTCCATGCATTATAGTCCGTGGTCCGGAAACCTAGGATGGACTGTGCGAGTGCGGGTCTGGAGCCCCTTTTCAGATATCCTCATACAAAAACAATCTTGTCTTCATCTGTCGTAATGTCACTATTCCTCATGAGGTCTTCGATGGTCGGCAAGAAGATAAGAACTCCTCCCGGATAGTTTGGACAATCTTTTCTGGTGAAGTAGACGATGTCTTGCCCATGTTGCATGAGATTTATCTTCGGTGGTGGGGCCGAACCTGCCATGATTGCTGTGGAAGTTGCTGGTGGCGTATTTGTACATGAAGTACTGGTAGTCGCTGCTGTTGAAGGTGTCACAGCCGGCACTACGGGAAAGTAAGTGTTTCCTGATTGCAGGAGAACACCACCTGGTGCTGCAGGACATATGCTGAAATAGCTCTGGTTGTCGGAGGTGTTTGGCTTTAGCTCGTGTTTAACAAAATTTTAATGTCCTTGGGACACCAATGACGGTTCGCTTGCGCTGGCGCTTGCGCTTGAGGATGTAGTATCGGGGTGACCCAATGTGTCCTTAACTGTACCGCAGGCGCTAGAGCAGTGGTTCTTAACCACTGGGTCACGACCCAAAATTGGGTCGCAAGCAGTTTTGAATGGGTCGCCAAGGGTCTCTGATATTTATACTGTTATTGCTCATATGTTCTTATAATTAATGCCATTATGTTGAATAACTCGCTTTTAATCAATACTTAGTTTCCTAAGTCATTTATGTTGATTTCGCTAAAGCCAGATGACTTTTTCAGCTTAGAAATACTCCTCAACACCTACGCTTCAATTACGTATTTAATCTAACCGTTGGTAGCCTATGTGGTATGTGGAGGGAGGGAGTGAATGAATTACGGTGGAGGGCCAATGTTGTCACTAACAGTTTTCTTGCAAACATTTAGCAGTTAGCTGTAACCCTGATAGCCTTGGCCAGTGCATTAAGCAAATCTCACTCGTTGACATTCCATAGATGTCAAAGATGGTGATAGTAAATAAAGACATTACATTATTATTAGATGACGATGGTAATGCCGTAAAAATTAGAATGTATGTACTTGTGGACATCAAACGCTCATTTATGATGCTATACCACACTCTCATAAGCCATTCCAACCAGGAAGAACTTTATGAATAGTTGTAGAATGCACAGACCCTGACAACCCTGGAGGCGGGGTTAGAGTGTCAGTTATATTTCAATTGCTAGAGTGGTAAGGTGAGATACGTATTAGTATTTTTCACTGGCCCCTGGGCCTTAAGGATCATGCCACTTTTTTGGCAGTTTATTCTGGCTATCACTGGACGATTTTACTTAACTTAGGAATTATCTCTGGAAATTAAAAGGGTAAAGATTATCTCAATTTAACCCTCGTATTTCGTATAATATACCCTTCCTAATCTGAATAAAATCATCGAATAATAATAATCAGATATGCATTTTAATCCACAAGGGATTGATACCGGTATTATAGGAGTGTACTTGTTTATGCAAATAATTGTTTGTCAAAGTTTGCAAAGAAATGGCGATTCTGGGCGGTGAAGCCCTAAACGTGCTCCTTCCCTTTGCTACAACTTTCCTACGTGAGACAAGATTAGGATGATAAAGTACCGAAACCGATTGCAACCACAGCATGACCGAAGATGCTGCCTGTCATCAAAATCATCTCAATTTGAGAAGCTAGTCATATCCATGCAGTGTCAGGGCTCTCATTAATGATTTATGATTAATTATTTTGACTCGTAGGCTACACTCCGAAGCGTCTTCATTCACACTGTATCTCTGACAATATTCAACCTAATTTGGGTCTTTGGAGTGAAGCATAATCCTATTATGTATTCTTAATAATAATGTTATAACCAGGAAATACATTATGTTTTATGTCATATCAAAAGTATTTCTTAATTTCATTTATATTTTCAGGTTACAAAATGTCATATATTTGTTTTCATTAATGTTCATAATTATTCCCTTGTATTTATCACCCCAACCTTAATAATATTTACGGAAGTTTTATTTCACTTATTGGTTTTGTTTTTACCAAAATAATTTCTATACACCTTGACTATGAGAAGCCTCCTTGTGTATTTAATAAAGCTATCAGCAGCCTACATAAAACTAAGATTAGTCACGGCACTGAAATGTCAAGTTGAATTATTTGTGAACCCCTTGAATCCTAGAGCTGCTCTTTCTCAAGCTGAAATATATTATAGCCACTTAGTGGTAGCCAGACTTAAAAATGTAATCATATTGAAAAGGTTATAATTATTTATGTTGAAAAATTAAGTTAAGGTCTTAGTCAGACTTAGGTCTTATAAGGAATTTAGGGCATGGGTCGATAGTAGATTCTGGCCAGGATTTTGGGTCGTTGTAAAAAAAGGTTAAGAACCACTGCGCTAGAGGATGTATCGGGGTGGCCCGATGTCTCCTTGAAAGAGTTAGCTAGTCGTTCAGTCAAGTCGTCAATGTCAGAAGCAAGTTTTGTCCCTACTTCTTTCCTAAACTCTGTGTCTGACTGAGGTTCAATTCCCGCTCCCTCTAATTCCTCTTCTGAGTTACTCTCAGATGAACTGTCTGAGGAAATTAAGTCTTCCTCATGATGAGGTGACTTCTTGCCAAAAGGATTAAAGGACATAGAAGTAAAATGACACTTTTGGTAAGGATACCTGGACTGAATGTCATTGACAAATCCCACAAAAATGTTAGCACTGGTACAATATTTTTTGAAGTAGGGATTTCTCTTAACCACACACCCGTACCCAAGTTTGTATGGCTGATAATGGTGGTTAGTCTGATGAGTGAGCAGTAGAAATATTAATACAGGAAAATCCTGGAAAGTTCAGGTTAGTAAGGAACTGTAGGAACACTCTTACTAAATGGGCTAAAAAGACACAATGTAACACAGGCAAGACAAAAGGAAGATTGATCCTCGGCTAATATATTTCGTGTGAAATTGTTGCTGGCAAAAATAATATTTACTGTAGGCCTTCAAAATAATATATACTTCTATGTGAGAGAGTAGAATTAAAACGAAGTAAATATATAAGTTTCTTAGTGCGAGAATACAATTCTTGAAGCAATACTTGAATTTACTAAGTCGAAATAGAGTTATAATGTACGTTTAGTCACACTTTAAAATTCGTTGAGTAAATCAGTAGTCATTTTGCTAAGAAAACTAAAAGAAGGCACTGGCTATTGCTGCTGTGTTGTGAATTTACTAGGACTAACTATAGTACTATTATGTTTCTTATGTAGTATTAACACCTTACGAGCGGCCTATGCGGTTTATTTATGTGTACCGCCCAGCGGGGTGTTTTTAGCCAAAATAGGGCTGTTTACGTGATCATTTTCATGCCTAAATAAGACCCAGAACGTAAAACAAGTACCTATCCCTGAAAGGGCATAAACAGAGCTTTCGAATGACACCATAACGATCCTTGTATGATGGATAGTTTTCTTGCAATAACCGTGCAACGCGAGTGCAAAAAGCAGGTAATTCGGTACTTTCGGTACATAATTGAGTATGTAGCGAGTGAGAGAGGGAGGAGGGAGCTGAGATTTGTGTCAGTAGGTTCGCCGCGGTGGTCTGGAGCAGTCATACGCTCGCTAGTCTCCTGCCACCACTTGTCTCTCTCTCTCAGCCACATTACGTGCTGAAATTGCCACTCGAGTTATGTCGAGCGCCGCCACATAGTCCAGCTTTATTTAACTCGACTTAAGTGGTGGGCCGCTTTTTAAGGGTTAAGACCAACCTATACAAGTAACTGGTACTATAGTTGTAAAGCGGCTTGAAAAATCTTGTTTTTTATTATCAATCACCTGGTTGCTGAGTGAAAATGTATATGTAGATATCCCGTAGAGTTGAATTCCTGACCATCTCCCTTGTACGTCATCAACGAGTCTATGACGTCACCCCCGAGCCATACCCTGGCTTGAGAGCGGGGTGGGGTTGAGCATGAAGTTGGTTGAGCGTGAGGATGAGCATGAAGTTGGTTGAGCGTGAGTTCACCGTGACTCATTTGCTAACTGAAGGGAATGCTGAGGTCAGCGCTGATGTGATGGTTACTGAAATACAGATCCCCAGAGTACCAGCTCACTTTGAATTAACTTTTACTTGGGTATCATTACTCCTTGTTTCTCTTTCCACTTTAGCTCTATCAATGTTTGTTTAATCTAGTTGTTTTATTTCTAAGCTTCAATATTGCTTTTCTAATTGCTCTTCGGAGGTCTTTGTCTATTTATTTGTGTTTTATTGAGGAACACGAATCCCATTAAGCTGCCACCACTTATGTATCGGGGATTAACTGTTTTTATACCTTCTGCTTCTTACCTTGCATTTTCCTTGTTATGTTGGTGGTCCAGGTTCTAACTGTAAACAAATGTTGAATAGGTAAATTGATGAGGTAACTGATTTGGAAGCAAAGACACTGTTGGCTTTTTTCTATAGTTTTTATTATCAGAAATATAGAACTATAAGGCGTGGCTTTATTAAAGGTTCTAAGGTCCGTGTAGGTACTGTATATGCGCCCAACAGGGAAGTACCTACTTAATTAAAGCAATAAGCTAAAAACAACTAGATTGAGCTATTATTCCTGTAAAATCTGTATTTCTGTAAAAAATAGATACATTAAGAATGTGAAATAGATTAATGACACACACACTAATATCGCACAGTATCGCACTTGACACTGTATACGTCACTGTATAATATCTCAGCCTGTGAAGGGAACGACCTTCCTTAGGGCTGGTCTGAGCTGCTACTACCCAACAGGAGCGGGCCGGCTTCTATCAGTGTGGTGTTACATGCTACTTAGTTGCTAGTAATCATCTTGGTGTTGCTGCAATACTCTGAGGAAAGCGTGGGAACCCTTGCTTACTCTGCAGGAAATGTACCAAGGCTTTTATAGGTGGGGGAGATGATCTTTCTATAGGGGAGAACATTCCCAACTTAAATGTATTTTTTTATTTTTTTCTATGTGATTGAGGGAGGCAAAAGGCATAACTGCCTATAGCGAGTGCCTCCCCCATAGTTGAAAGAGTGACAGGGCCAAAATCAAGGGACGTTCGAGCCAAAATGCCTAGACACTGAGTTTGAAGCAATTTAAGTCATAGGAAGCGGTAAAAAATGATTCTGGGAGAGAGTTCCAGAGCTCAGCTGTTGAGTAGAAGAAAGTTTGAGAGCAACATTTCACTCTTGGGTTGGAGAGTTGCACAGAGTAGGGGTGGGATTGAGTTGCAAGACGGGTACCACGTGCCCTACGTAAAGGAGGTGGTATGCACTGGGATAGCTCTGAGGAACACTGATTATTATAGTAGCGATAGAATAGCGAGAGAGATGCAACATTGCGGCGGAGAGAGAGAGATTGCAGAGAGTTGGTGAGTGGACGGGAGTTAATGATACGAAAGGCCTTCCTTTCAACCTTGTCTAGGAGAGCGGTGTGAGAGGAACCTCCCCACACATGTGAACAATACTCAATACAAGGGCGCACTATGCCCCTGTACAGAGCAAGAAGCTGTGCAGGGGAAAAGAACCCCCTAAGGCGGTTGAGCACACCCAGCTTCTGGGAGGCTGCCTTAGCAAGACTGGTAATATGGTCCTTCCAAATGAGAGCAGAAGAAAAAGAGACACCAAGAATATTGAGAGAAGATGAAGGGTTGATTTTTGTATTGTTGAAGAATAAGGGATAGTCCGCTGGGAGATCCTGACGGGTAGATAGATGGAGAAATTGGGTTTTGGAAGCATTAAAGTTAACAAGGTTTTCTCTGCTCCAATTGGAAATAGTATTTAGATCAGAATTTAAGAGTTGTATGGCTTCATTACATTTGTCGTTGAGGGATTGCTGGCTGGGGTGTTCTGAAAAAGTAATGGAGTAGTGTAAGGTTGAGTCGTCTGCGTATGAATGGATGGGAATTAAGGTACAGTTAAGGAGATCATTTATAAAAATTAGAAAGAGAATAGGAGATAGGACAGAGCCCTGAGGAACACCAGAGTTTATAGGGTGAGGAAGTGAACAATGGCCGTCCAGAACCGCGGCTATGGGACGGCCGGAAAGGAAATTAGAGACAAAGGCACAGATGGAGGGATAGTTTAGAAATTAAAGATTTATGCCAGACTCTATCGAAGGCTTTCGATATGTCTAGTGCAATAGAAAAAGTCTCACCGAAGTCCCGAAAGGAGGATGACAAAGAGTTAGTAAGATGTGAAAGAAGATCACCAGTAGAGCGACCCTTAAGGAAGCCATACTGGCAATCTGAGAGCAGATTATGAGAAGAGAAATGCTTAAGAAATTTGGAAGCAAGAATAGTTTCAAAAACTTTAGAAAGACAAGAAATGAGTGCAATTGGACGATAGTTGGAGGGTTGAGAGCGGTCACCCTTCTTTGGGACAGGTTGAATGTGAGCAAACTTCCAGCATGAAGGGAAGACGTTAGAGGATAGACAGAGACGAAAGAGTTTGCCTAGGCAGGGAGTCAGCACGGAAGCACAGTTTTTTAGAACAACAGGAGGAACACCATCCGGACCGTACGCCTTATTAGTGTTAAGCCCAGAGAGGGTAGAAAGTACATCTTTTGAAGAGATTAGGATATTAGGCATAAGTAAGAGAGAGGAGGGCGGAGAGGGAGGAATAGCACCGAAATCATCCAAGTTGGAGTTTCTAGCAAAAGTTTGAGCGAAGAGTTTAGCTTTGTCAGAGGAAGAAGTGATGGTTGTGCCATTAGAGTGGGAAAGGGGAGGGGAGGGAAAGACGAGGAAGAGAAATTGTTGGAGAGGTTTTTGGCTAGATGCCAGAAAGTTTGGGAAGAGCTAGAGTTGGATAGTTCAGTGCATTTATTATTGATGAAAGAGTGTTTGGCAAATCGAAGAACAGATTTGGCTTGATTCCGGGCAGAAACATATGAAGGATGAGAGTCTTGAGTTTTAAGGCGTCGGTACCGTTTGAATGCTTCCTCCTTATTGCGGACAGCAGTAGAACAGGTGTGAGTAAACCAAGATTTGTTAGCATTAGTCTGAGAGAAAGAGAATGG
Organism: Paralithodes platypus; assembly: GCA_032716605.1. Classification (NCBI taxonomy): domain Eukaryota; kingdom Metazoa; phylum Arthropoda; class Malacostraca; order Decapoda; family Lithodidae; genus Paralithodes; species Paralithodes platypus. Next base: position 30,045,189 of record CM064554.1, read on the forward strand.
AATGTATGCTTGCATGCCTGATAGGATTACCTCGGTAATGCGTTCAGCACTCTCCGAGGGTCCTCGGCCACGGAAGCAGAAATCATTCCATGGGAAATCAAAGAAGTACTGCCGAAGAGCCTCCCAGTCGGCAGCGCCAAAGTGTCACAAGCGCCGCCGGCTAGGAGGATCGGGTTGCCGTACTGGAGAGATAGGACAGGTGACAGAGATAAGTTTATGGTCGGCGGAGCCCAAAGGAGAGAAAAGATCGACAGTATAAGAAGAAGGGTTAGAAGTTAGAAATAGGTCAAGAATGTTGGGCCAATCTCCGATGCGATCCGGGATACGGGTGGGTTGCTGAACTAACTGCTCTAGGTCATTTAGGATAGAAAAGACGTAGGCTTGTTCACCAGGTGGATCAGTAGTGTGAGAGGAGAGCCATTGGTGGTGGTGAATGTTGAAATCTCCTAAGATGGAGATTTCTGAGAAAGGAGAAATGGATAGAATGTGTTCCACTGTAGAGTTTAGATAGTCAAAGAATTTGGGAAAGTTGATAGAGTTAGGGGAAAGATAGACAGCACAGAAATATTTAGTAAGAGAATGACAGGAAAGTTTGAGCCATAAAGTTGAGAATTCAGAGGAGTCGAAATCGGGAACACGAGAGCAAGTGAGTTTGTTGTGCACATATGCACAACATCCGCCTTTGGCTTTGAAACTAGGATAGAGAAAGTAGGAGAATATGAGAAGGGGCTGCTGGATGTTTGCTACAGACACCTGAGTTTCGGTGAGGAAGAGAAGGTCAGGTTTGTAGGAGGAGAGATGGTGCTCAACAGAGTGAAAGTTAGAGGAAAGTCCACGAATGTTGCAGAAATTAATATAAAGAGTAACAGGCCGAGGTCCAGGTAATTGTGTGGGGTCGTCAGGGGATGGTCGGTCGGGTGTGGGGGCATTTATGGTCCCTCCCACTGGGGACTCCGAGGCTGGGCTAGAATTCATAATTTTTTTTTTTTTTAAATTTTGGTGTGGAGGAATGAAGTGTGGTGTGCATGTTTAGTGTAGTGAAGTGGATAGGAGGAGGAGGTGTTTGTGAGAGTTGCCTACTTAAGTAAGTGAATAACTGTTATAATGGTGTGTTTTATATGTGATTATATGGTTTAATCAAGAGTGTACAGTCGCTCAAAATGCGCTGTAACACACACATATATATATATATATATATAGAGAGAGAGAGAGATAGATAGAAATAAGGAAGAGTAATACCAAAGCGTAAAGGAACATCTTTATTTTTCTAGAACATGTGCGACGTTTTGACACCAACATGTGTCATTTTCAAGCCTAAAAAGGAAAAATGAAGCTAAATTAAAAAGTTTGCAATAAAATATACAATATGTAAAAGTAGCTGTAGTGCTACCTATATTGGTCAAACGAAGCGCCAATTAACAACGAGGATTGCCGAACACAGGGGTCGATCATACCGTACAAATTTTCCCATATCAAAACCTTCATTTTCGGCTATCAGAAATCACAGTGAATCTTCAGGCCATGCTATAAATAGTCAAAACTTGTCCATATTATTCACTACAACAGACGACATGTACAGTGTAACAAGTGAGTCTCTCCTCACCCACCATCACCAACCATCCCTAGGCACCCACGAGTCCTCCTCTCCTTTACTTTGTGTTTAGTAATTGGTATGTTATTCACTAAAGTGTAGCTTATCTATATTTTTTTTGTTCTTTCTTTGTCCATATGTTATTCATTTATTATTTTCATAATTTAAATTTCAGTATTTTATCCCTGTTGTCTACCTTCCTTCACCCAGTTTCTTGGTACTGTATAGTAATTTAACCTACTCTTACTAATTGTACATTTGATTGCAAACTTTTTAATTTAGGTTCTTTTTTCCTTTTTAGGCTTGAAAATTACACATGTTGGTGTCGAAACGTCGCACCTTTACGATTTGGTATGCTCTTCCTTGTACGCCTATGAATCCCTGCCGGAGAGTCAATTGCTTATATGTATATACAGTATATATGTATATATATATATATATATATAAAGTAGAAACGCCCTCCGCCTATCACCGCGCTCCCTTTTGCTTACTTGCAAAGCCAGCTGATTTTGACAGCTCACGGCTGCAACGTGCCAGGCCCCGCCCACCAGCCAATCAGCGGCCTCCATTATCGGAGCGCGAAGCTGGACTTCCTACTCCCCCTCAGAAGTCACTCTCTTTCTTTGCTCGAAGAACTCCTTCTGATTATCCTTTGAGTAATACCTCGGTGCCAGCCCTGTACTCCCATAAGCCACCAAAAGAGGGTTATAATCAACTTCCTGGAACTTACTATGAAGAGAAGAGAGAGGAGATGAAGGAAGCAAAAAGTCAGTGCGAACGTACAGCCGGGCAAAGCCACCAGCCAATCAGAGCGTGCGGGAGGCCAGAGTATAAAGGCAGCAGACCAGGTGTCACCAGAGCTCACCGGGTACACAACACTGCAACCTACTTGTTCTCCCTCTCGCCCGGGCACAAAGGAACACCAGGAACTCACTTTTCCAGTTGCCTTGCCCTCACCTAAACACAGTTCCAGATACACACACACACCTGATCCAGCATACCAGAATACATTTGTTTAAGGACCAATATTGGGCCCGCATATTATAAGGAGAGAAAGAGAGATGTGGTGGACTAACATGGTGGTTTGCTATATAAATTGATGTGACCTTCTAGGACAAGACTATAGGACAAAACATCTAGACTTACCTGAATATATAAAGATGATGATGTGTTTATTAATTAGTTATTTTAGCACCGGCACCACCTAAAGAGTTATTATATAGGATCTGATCAGAGAGATTTAAGGTTAAAAGGGTAGGGGAAAGAATATTTGTGTTGATATATGAGGCAACAAAAGTTAAAGAGGGAAACAGTTGATTAGTTGCCAAATAGATTAAAGATTAAAAGATTAAAAGTAAAGAGGGGAGGGAAAGAATACTTTTGTTAATAAATGAGGCAACCAGTAAGTTAAAGAGGGAAACAGTTGTTCAGTTGCCTAATAGATTAGCTATAGCTAGGGTTGGACACTAGTCCCTATGAATCATTTATTAAGTTGTGTAAAAAAGAAACTGTGAAGAAGGACACTAGTCCAATGTGAGTTGCGTTATTATTAAGTCTAAAAGAGTTATTCCGTGTATGCGTCTGAGGCACGGTTCATCTTTTGTTAGTACGATAATTGATTAAGGTGAAGGGTAACCTAGCGTGTTGGTAACAGGGTTACTAGAGGGTAAATTCAGAAGATGTAATTGAGATAAAGATTGTAAACCTAATTGTGAAGTAACTGGGAGGCGGAACCCAATAGGGTTATTGAGGTAAGATTGTAAATCTATATTGTGAAGTAATTGGGTGACGGAACCCAATAGTATTATTGAGATAAAGATTGTAAACCTAGATTGTGAAGTAACTGCGTTGCGGAACCCATATTATACGTGAGAGAGACCTTGTAATCTCATTCGGTAATTTGTATGATGTTATGTCATTGTGGAGGTACTTGTGTAGTAACGACGGTTGTGTCAGAGGAATACATAGATTTTATGTATTAAGGAGATAGATTATATATGTTATAGCCTTGGGATTGGGAAAAGACTCAGTAAACGTGGGAAAACCTATAGAGTAGAGGAACGAATATAACTTTTGTTTTAGTTAGGCAAAGAGCATATGGTTCATTAGGCCCTGGTCTCAATGAAAGACACAGCAGGGTTTTGACTTAATTATTTAGGATTAATCACTAATAACGGGTCGTAGGATTGAAGCCAACTTGAGTCAATACCTGAATAGCGGGGATTCAGTTAGGGAGTAACGGGAACTCTAGGGGTCCAAAGTACAACCTAGCATGAATCGACGTAATATTCAATCTGTGTCTTGAACTCATCTCGGCCCGAGCCAAGAACCTATTATTAGGGTAGTTAGGAAGTTTGTTAAATAAAATATACGAACTTCTAAATGACTGTCGAATTATCCCCCGTAGTAGTAGCATAAAATATTTAGTATTAAATACTACAGTATATATATATATATATATATATATATATATATATATATATATATATATATATATATATATATATATATATATATATATTGATATATACTGTATATATATATATATATATATATTTATATTTATATATATACATCTATATTTTTAAATCAGTTCGTGTGTCTGTTTGTCTGTCTGTGTGTTCTTAATAGGCGGCCGTAGTTTTTGACCTGGGGAGCTGAAACTTTGCATGTGGGTGTCAATTGACCTGGGTCAGGTCATAGAGGGGGAGAGGCCACGATCGGAGGTCGTTTCGAGGCGGAAATTGAAAAAAAATAAAAAATAAAAATTGCCATTTGGGGGAGATCGAAAAGGTGTATGGAACGAAAGTTGTTCGCAGCTCCCCAAAATAGGGGTACGAATGAGGTCAGATCCAAAATCGGAGGTAATTTAGCGGCCGAAATCGAGGTCGCCGTTTAGTGAGGCACAGGGAGGCCGAGGCCGGTGATTATGGTAGTAGTTGTTGTTGTTGTTGTTGTTCCCCAAGCTGCCTGGCCGAACAGCCCCAAGGCCCCGAGCAAGGCCAAGGCCATAACTGAGCGCCCCCACAGAACCCTCCCCGCCGACCACAATAAAGCCTGGGTGACCGAAGCCACTCCATGGCGGGGAGCTTGAGGAGGGTGCAGAAACGCCCGGGAAACCAAAGCCCCACCCAGGGCCCCTGTGCCCCTCAGCAATTATGAAGAGAAATTTGAGGGGCAAGGGAAAAATGTGACGCTTTGGCTTCCAATCTTGGTAGATTGGGAGGTCCATCCACGTTAGAGACGCCGTCACTTGAGATCTAGAAAATATATAAGTAAAAGGAACAGTCAGAGTAAGCTATGGGTATGGCAGAGATTGCTCAGTTCTCACTCTGATAGACCAGCCCATCACCACATGACTAGAACCCAATCCTCTCAGCATCAGCTAGGAAAGGCCCTAGAAAGCCGCCTTTGGCGGGGGGATAGCTCCCCTATTTCAACCCTTTTCGGGGTTGGGCACCCGCCATGGTAGTAGTAGTATTGTGATGATTGTGGTAGTAGTGATTGATGATGGTGATTATGGTAGTAGTTGTGGTGGTAGTAGTGATGGTGATTGTGGTAGAATTTAAACCCGGGCAACGCCCGGTCATAGAGGGGGCAAGGCCACGGTCGGAGGTTGTTTCGAGGCCGAAATCGATTTTTTATTTTTTTTTAAATCGCCGTTTGGGGCTGAAGGAGGCCTCTGATCGAAAAGGTGTGTGGAACGAAAGTTGTTCGCAGTCCCCCCAAATGGGAGTACGGATGAGGTCAGATCCAAAATCGGAGGTCATTTAGCGGCCGAAATCGAGGTCGACGTTTAATGAGGCACAGGGAGGTCGAGGCCGGTGATTATGGTAGTAATAGTATTGTGATGATTGTGATAGTAGTGATTGATGATGGTGATTATGGTAGTAGTAGTGGTGGTAGTAGTGATGGTGATTATGGTATAATTTAAACCCGGGCAACGCCGGGTACCCCTGCTAGTATATATTATATATATATATATATATATATATATATATATATATATATATATATATATATATATATACCGGTATATATATACAGGGTGTCCCAGGAGGAAAGGGCATAATTTTGGGAATTATAAAACAAAATATTCTAAGCCTAAACTGTTCTATACAAAATATTCCAAATCTCAACCAGGAAGGAGATATTGCATGTTGAAAATGGCATTTTCTTAAGTATTTCCCCATAAGGGTGGCCTAGCTGTCCTAGTACCTACCGCACCTCCATCTAACTGCAATTATTTTACCATGTTATTGTAAAGATATTATAATTCTGAAAGTTGTAAATTTATTATAGATATAATAGCTCACTTTGGACCAGTTGGAAACTATCTGACATGGAAGAGTCCATTACAGTGAGGCGGGGGAGGACACTACTTAAAATCTTCAATATCTTTTTAACGGTTGAAATTTGGACTTTTTGTTATAGAACATTTTAGGCTTAGAACACATTGTTTTATCATTTCCCAAAGTTATGCCCTTTCCTCCTGGGACACCATATATATATATATATATATATATAATTATATGTATATATATTTATTATTTACCCTCTCGCATTCTTAGGACGCGATCGCATCATAACGCCACCAGCCCAACAGTGCCCGTATGACGCAATCGTGTCATAGTGCCTCCTGTAAGTTAGAAATATTCGCCAAAAATAAGTTTATGACTCGATTTTGACACAATTTGGACTGGTAAGTTAGGCATCAGTAAGTTACAAACGGAAGTATATAGCAACCCCATAGCATCCCTCTCTGAGGAGCCCGGGCCTTTGTTAAATCAGTAGTTTCCCAACCCCCAGACTGTGAGGCAGGGTCCCGGCCAATTAAATTCTTGGCTTATCTGGCCCACCATGCGTAGCTATAGGCAGGCAATTATGGATTATTTCATCTACCCAGTGAAAGTGTTTAGTGAATAATTCGAATTATATAAGTATATAAGATGTTACTTGTGACTTTTGGTTACTGAGGGGAGTGAATCTTGGTTAACCCCTTGAGTATTGATGCAGTTTTGTCTAGGTATCATTGATGACTTTACACTAGTTTTTGCTTGAAAGACAAATATATTTATCAATAAATACTGCCTACGAAATAAATACATTATAATCACAAAGATGTCACAGGAATGCTTACAGGAAGAATGATAAGTACTCTATGGAATTTTAGTTATATTACAGTATAAATTATATATATATATTATATAACAGCCCCAAGGTCCCGAGCAAGCCCAAGGCCCATAATCGAGTATTTATATTATTATTATATTTTTTATTTTAGTTATATATTTATTTATTTGATTTATTATTTTTATTTATTTTATTTTATTTATTTTATATATATACTGTATATATATATATATATATATATATATATATATATATATATATACTATATATATATATATATATATATATATATATATATATATATATAGATATATATATATATATATACTGTATATATATATATATATATATTATATATATATATTATATATACTGTATTTATATATATATATATATATATATATATATATATATATATATATATATATATATATATATATATATATATATATATATATACAGTATATATATATATATATATATAATATATATACTGTATGCATATACAGATTATACGGTATATATATATATTTTTTTTTTTTTTTTTTTTTTTATTCCTGTTCCCCAGGGTATCTAGCGGATCAGCCCCAAGGTCCCGAGCAAGCCCAAGGCTCATAATCTAGTATTTATATTATCATTATATTTGTTTTTTATTTATATATTTATTTATTTGATTTATTATTGTTTTTATTTATTTAATTTTATTTATTTAATTTTATTTATATTTTAATTTTATTTATTTTATATATATATATACCGCGTAAATATATATATATTAATTACATATATATATATATATATATATATATATATATATATATATATATATATATATATATATATATATACCTTGGGGTTGATCCGCTAGACACCCTGGGGAATAGGAGTAAAAAAATATATATATACGGTATATATATATATACTGCATAAATATATATATATCTATGACACCTTGTATGTGTATATATATATATATATATATACCCACACACATATACACACATTTTTGATATCATTCATTATATTTTGTTTGACACCTTGTGTGTATATATATATATATATATATATATATATATATATATATATATATATATATATATATTTATATATATATATATATACACATTTATATATTTATATATTACTTTATTTGTGTGTACAATAGAATTATTTATGAATTTATTACTTGAAGATAACCTGGCTTTCTTGTTTTGTTTTATCACTGTCAACCCAGGAGCCATTTCCCTTCTCGTTGGAAAGGGTTATGGCCCTACCAGGTAAGTAAAATTGACAACCTTCATGACTGACATGTGTTCTATGAACATTAAACAATTATTGGCAAGGAAAATTATATAAAAGTGTTGTACATTGTGGCAAAGATATACAACTGTATAAACATTCTCATATATGTACATAACAATGACAATGCATGGAAACAATTGCGCATAGCTCGCGAACCAAATACGCTATATTGTTTTGGTTTTCACCTTTAGAAAGAGCATAATTTTCCGATTACGGTGATATATACAGTTATATACGTATCCGAGCAAATAAAGCAACACCGAGGTGGGGAACAGCTCGGAACCCGGCTAGCGTTAGCGGAACGGAGACGAGTGAAGCGTAAATATTCGCATTTTTGCTCTTCATTTCAAATATTCATAGAGCAAAAAGTATTTGTCGTAGGAACTTCTAGTTTTATTTTATTCTCTTCAGCATTATCTGCCGTATTCATACAGCCTAAATTGAGAACCATAGACATCGTAACAACGAAATAATTCGAAAATTATATAGACCATATCATGCAAAGTCATACTTTTTTGTTTTCGGTCACTGCTTGAGAACTATTGAAGATAGACAATTTCTGTTTTCAAATTTGGAAAGAGCAGAAAAAAAACTATTATTTGAGCAAATAAAAATATATGGTCATCACTCACAGTTTCGAGATAGGACGGTGTGAAGACAATTGCCCGGGAAAAACTTTAATTCCGGAGTCGTTTACACTTCCATATTGCAATTTTTTTACATTTTTTTTTTTTTATAATGTAGTATAGTTATTCCTCTTTCCATTGACATATGATACATCACAATTAACAGCATTCTGGTGGATGAAAATACAGAAAAACTCAAGGCTTCGAAAACACGCCCAGCCTGGTATTTCATGGCAAATTAGAGAAGGGCTCACCATTTTCAATATAAATATGTTACCAGAGGCGAGAGGGTTAAATCAGTTTGTGTGTCTGTTTGTCTGTCTGTGTGTTCTTAATAGGCGGCCGCAGTTTTGGACCTGGGGAGCTGAAACTTTGCATGTGGGTGTCAATTGACCTGGGTCAGGTCAAAGAGGGGACGAGGCCACGATCGGAGGTCGTTTCGAGGCCGAAATTGAAAAATATTGAAGAAAAATTCCCATTTGGGACAGAAGGAGGCCTCCGATCGAAAAGGTGTATAGAACGTAAGTTGTTCGCAGCCCCCGAAAATGGGGGTACAGATGAGGTCAGATCCAAAGTCGGAGGTCATTTAGCCGCCGAAATCGAAGTCGCCGTTTAATGATGCACATGGAGGTCGAGGCCGGGAATTATGGTAGTAGTAGTATTGTGATGATTGTGGTAGTAGTGATTGATGATGGTGATTATGGTAGTAGAATTTAAAACTGAGCAATGCCGGGTACCCCTGCTAGTATATATATATATATATATATATATATATATATATACTGTTTATACCGGTATATATATTTGCATATATATGTATTTCTTTAAGGCATGTGAGATTAAATAAAACATCATAATTAGCGTTTAAATGTTTATTATTGAAAGATTCAATATCTCGGGCAATTTTCCAATGACGGTCGTTCAAAAGGTACAATAATGAACCGAAGTTATCAGCAGGTTGTGGGGTGGTAGGGGTTGTAGGAGGTTGTAACGTTTCAGCAATAGCTCTTGCCATGTTCGGACAGGTAATGATTAGAGTAGAAAAATAGAAGGGCATTTAAAGGGAGCAGGGGGGGGGGTTCACGCATGGCGAGGTATACGCATGTGGGTGGGGCTAGTCGGCAGTCTGTGTCCGTGGTTAGCTGGCCGCTGCTAGCCGCACACTACGTCTGTTGCTTGGCTGTAGGGGTCCGGGGGCACCAGGTGGTAGGCGTTGGCTAGGTATAGCATTGGCGGGGTCATTTCCATCGTGTTGTCTGTTGGTATAAGATCTCGCTGTCGGGAGAATTTGGAGGTCTAATGTCTGGTTGTTAAGAGGGGGGTTTAGTGATTGTATGTATATAGCTTCAAGGATGGGAAGGCGTCTGGAGTCAGGTTCCTTATATAATATGGAGGTGTTGCTATCAAGGTCTTCACGGGTTAGTTGAGGGTGGTTAGGGCTGTTTTAATGATTTTTGATAGCGCCAAATTGAAGGTGGAGGGTAAGACGATGGCTAAGGCGAGTCTGGGTCATGCCGACATACGATTTACGGGGTCCACAGTCCCTGTTGGTACAAGCATGTTGGTATATCACATGATCCATATGTAGCTGCTTGGTGTCGTTGGCAGGGCGGCTACGAAGTACAAGTTGGGAGTTTTTTTGGGATTTATAATATATGATTAATCAGATTTTGCTATCCGTGATGGGGGGTTGAACATTCTTCAGTATGATGTCTCTTATTACTGCTTGTTCTGTTTTGTGGTCGGAGGACATGAAGTTTTTATAGAATATGTTTCTTGATGGTTTTATCAACATCAGAGTTAGAGCAGCCGTTGCTTATGAGGACTTGTGTAAGGCGTAGGAGTTCGTGGTGGGTGTCCCGCCAAGAGGAGCAGTGACAGAGAGCCCTCCTGACGTAGGCGGAGATGGTGGAGGTGTGGCACCTTTTGTGGCACTCACTTTCGCCGTTGAAGCAGAGTCCATTATTTGTGGGCTTCGTATAGACAGTGGTTTTGAAGCCTGTGTCTTGGTTGGTGACTAGGATGTCAAGGAAGGGTAGTTTCCCTTCAGTATTCTCCTCAAAGGTGAAATTAAGTCCTGATGTTGTGATATATGCATATAATTATATATACAGTATACGTATATATATATATATATATATACTGTATATATATATATATATATATATATATATATATATATATATATATATATATATATATATATATATATATATATATATATATATATATATATATATATATGCATATATATATATATATATATATATATATATACAAATATATACAAATATATATATATATATATATATATATATATATATATATATATATATATATATACAGTATATATATATATATATATATATATATATATATATATATATATATATATATATACAATATATATATTGTTTTTATTCTATGTGAGTGAGGGAGACAAAAGACAGAACTGCCTGTAGCGAGTGCCTCCCCCAGAGTTGAAAGAGTGACAGGGCCAAAATCAAGGGACGTTCAAGAAAAATGCCTAGACACACAGAGTTTAAAGCAATTTGAGTCATAGGAAGAAGGAAAGACTGATTCTGGGAGAGAGTTCCAGAGCTCAGCTGTTAAACAGAAGAAAGACTGAGACGAACGTTTCACTCTTGGGTTGAAGACTTGCACAGAGTTGGGGTGGGATTGTGTTACAAGACGGGTACCATGCACCCTACGTAGAGGAGGTGGTATGCACTGGGAGAGCTCTGAGGAACACTGATTACTGTTATAGCAATAGAATAGCGAGAGAGATGCAACATTGCAGCGGAGAGAGAGAGATTGCAGAGAGTTGGTGAGTGGATGGGAGTTAATGATACGAAAGGCTTTCCTTTCTACTTTGTCTAGGAGTGCGGTGTGAGAGGATCCACCAAACACATATGAACAATACTCAATACAAGGACGCACTGTGCCCCTCTACAGAGCAAGAATCTGTGCAAAAGTAAAAAACCCTTGAGGCAATTGAGCACACCTATCTTCTGGGAGGCTGCCTTAGCAAGACTGGTAATATGATCCTTCCAAGTAAGAGCAGAAGAAAAAGAGACACCAAGAATATTGAGAGAAGATCAAGGATTGAATTTTGTGTTGTTGAAAGATAAGGGATAGTCCACTGGGAGTTCCGGACGGGTAGATAGATGGAGAAATTGGGTTTTGGAAGCCTTAAAGGCAACCAGGTTTTCCCTGCCCCAATTGGAAATAGTAGTTGGATCAGAAGATAAGTGTTGTATGGCTTCATTACGTTTGTTTTTGAGGGATTGCTGGCTGGGGCGTTCTGGAAAACTAATTGAGTAGTGTAAGAGATGAGAGCAATTGGACGATAATAGGAGGGTTGAGAGTGGTCACCCTTCTTTGGGACAGGTTGAATGAGAGCAAACTTCCAGCAAGAAGGGAAGACGTTAGAGGACAGACAGAGACGAAAGAGTATGCCTAGGCAGGTAGTTAGCATGGAAGCACAGTTTTTAAGTACAACAGGGGGAACACCGTCCGGACCGTACGCCTTCTGAGTATTAAGCCCAGAAACGGTAGATAGTATGTCTTTTGAAGAGATTTGGATATTAGGCATAGGTAGGAAAGAGGGTGGTGGAGAAGGAGGAACAGCACCGGAATCATCCAAGGTGGAGTTTCTAGCAAAGGTTTAAATGAAGAGTTCAGCTTTGTCAGAGGAAGAAGTGATGGTTGTGCCATCAGAGTGGAAAAGGGGAGGGAAAGACGAGGAAGAAAAATTGTTGGAGAGGTTTTTGGCTAAATGCCAGAAAGCTTGAGAAGAGCTAGAGTTGGATAGTTCAGTGCATTTATTATTGATGAAAGAGTGCTTGGCAAGTCGAAGAATAGAATTGGCTTGATTCCGGGCAGAAACATAGGAAGAATGAGATTCTTGAGTTAGAAGGCATCGGTACCGTTTGAATGCGTCCTCATCATTGCAGACAGCAGCAGAACAAGCAAGAGTAAAGATTTGTTTGCATTAGTCTGAGAGAAAGAGAATGGAATGCATGCTTCCATGCCCGAGAAGTACTGCTGAAGAGCCTCATATATATGTATATATATATATATATATATATATATATATATATATATATATATATATATATATACGATATATATATATATATAATTTATATATATATATACCGGTATATATATATATATATATATATATATATATATATAAGAGAAACAGGAGGATAAGGGCAACGACCGTGTTCATCTTGGTAGCTTTTATTAATATTTCGGACTATCTTGGTCCATCATCAGGCTTAGATACCGGTCCTAAAAATAAATTACTTTATTAAGAAACTAATATAAGTTAAATCGTGGACCACAAATGTATTAATAACACTACGAAATTATAAAATGTCCTAATATAGCTAAAATGTATACAATGTTATGTTATTAACAAGTATATAGTACTTACACATCTAAGGGGTCAGGCGCGGGTGCGATCCTAATACAGAATGAAACCCTATGTTACCAGGGCACATATATAATATAGAGGGGGTTACTTAATAGTAAACCTATGTTACCAGGGCACATATATAATATAGAGGGGGTTACCTAATAGTAAACCTATGTTACCAGGGCACATATATAATATAGAGGGGGTTACCTAATAGTAAACCTATGTTACCAGGGCACATATATAATATAGAGGGGGTTACCTAATAGTAAACCTATGTTACCAGGGCACATATATAATATAGAGGGGGTTACCTAATAGTAAACCTATGTTACCAGGGCACATATATAATATAGAGGGGGTTACCTAATAGTAAACCTATGTTACCAGGGCACATATATAATATAGAGGGGGTTACCTAATAGTAAATAATTATTGAAACAATACGACTAAAGAACAAACTTCATATACTTAGGAGCAAACGAAATTAATTGAAACTAAAAATGCGAATTATGAAAACAATACTCTTATGACACTAAACAAATTTAACAGAACTCTTATATAATGAAAGGGATATACATTGAACGAAAATAAAAGAAATACGATGTTACTGACGCTAAATGAAAACAATTAATTCTAGCATAATATAATTTACATGCATGTGTTCAACCCAGGTTTAATCTTATTTATATAATATTTCTCACCGATAAGGGTCTCTGTTCGGTTAGAAAATCTACCTATGATTTCAAAATCTTTTTCACCGAAGGTGTGATCACATTCATGAGAGTGATCCCGAATTGCCGAAAATTGTTGCTTGCCAAGGATCTGTCCCGTACGAAGACTCCTTCCAACATGTTCCAATATTCTAGATCGATATGTTCGGGTAGAGCATCCGACATACCTCATAGGACAATGAGGACATGTGAACTTATAAACAATGTTGGAAGTCATGTAGTCAGGGATCAGATCTTTGATTTTAAAAAATGATTTAACCCTACAATGGTTTGTGAAAATAATTCTGAAATTGACAGCCGGAAATTTAGTGCGAAGAATTTTGGATAGATTGTTCCTGAAATCATAGCTAGCTCTTCCATAGAATGGTAATTTGACATATTTGAGCAATTTCGGGACATTGTGAACATCATTGGTTTGCAAGTATTTAGAATAAAGGAAAGACTTTAGTATTTTCTGAAATAAATTGATACAATAGTTTTTGCTAATGAAATACTTTTCTAATCTTACAAACTCTTGATGGAGAAGTGAATAATTTGAACTAATATTGAAAGCTCTAGTAAGGAGAGTTTTAATTGAGTTAATCTTATACAGCGTGGGACAAAAACTAAACCAATTCATATGGTTTCGTAGTGTTATTAATACATTTGTGGTCTACGATTTAACTTATATTAGTTTCTTAATAAAGTAATTTATTGTTAGGACCGGTATCCAAGCCTGATGATGGACCAAGATAGTCCGAAATATTGAATAAAGCTACCAAGATGAACACGGGCGTTGCCCTTATCCTCCTGTTTCTCTTAAAAATACGGTACCCTAGCGGCCAACCCACCACTACCACTGTTTTATATATATATATATATATATATATATATATATATATATATATATATATATATATATATATACAGTATATATATATATATATTTATATATATATATATATATATATATATATATATATATATACTGTATATATATTATTTTTATTAATCTCACCACCACACCCCCAATGAAATTAATTAAAGTATATATGATCCACCGGGATTTATATAATTTAATTATCGCGCACAGGGGTTATTATTATATTAGCTGGACATATTTCAGTATTCTTTGGTAATTTTACTCCCTCTAATAATATGCCTGAACATCGCTGGTGTAAACCCGCCATAATTATGTCCGTGAGCGGAGCATTTGTAGTTTATATGTAATGAACACGGAATGCTGCGTATAATTAGTATGTATGTATGTATGTTTGTGTATTATGTCCTCCCCCCCCCCCCCCCCATAGAACACATATTGTCTTCGTTGGCTCGGTCAGTTTATGGTAGTGTTACTCGGGTGTATATCGGGTGTACGTTATTGGTTAATGTTTTTGTTGTTTTGTATTATTGTTAACAGAGGAAAAAAGGATTAATTTGATAGGCAAGACAGAGTAGTGCAACGTAAATCTGTAAGAGGTAGGTTTTCTTGAGTGGGTTTGTTTTTCAGTTGTACGACTGTTCACTCGTTGCTAGTGTATTCTATGTTACTATCCTTTATTAGTAGGTGCCAAGCTCAGAATGAAAGGGCTAGACACAGAGATAGTATTGGTGAAACGTCAATCAGAATGAGGTTAAGTAAAGCCCCTTTCACACATTCCCGTATGTGAATCCTCATAGCGCCGTATAAGCATGTGGGAACTATACGGGACAATAGTCTGCAACATTGTAGGCGTAGGGCTGCGGAGACCCTATCGCCCGTCAATTTGTGACGCAGATAGCCCACGAAGGTTTGGACTGGGAATCACGCCTCCAGAACTGCTAGGAGGAGGCTGTCGGCACCAGCCGAACAGGGCGGAACTCCCGGGGAATGCTAGGTGGCTGATAAGGACAGCTGGAACTCCTGTTTCTTCCCCTGGCCTCCCTAGCTTATCCTTTCTGTGCCTCAACAATATTGAGGGTAACCCCAGCTTGCCCTCCAAAATACTTTCTCCTCCTATCAATACATTACACTACAAACACCTTACATACTACACCACCTTTTTTATCAAATATATGACAAACTAACGACCAGCCTCGGAGTCCCCAGAGGAGGGGACCAGAAATGCCCCCATTGATCTGTCCCCTGGCAATGACTACCCAAAATGCTCTGGACTACTACCTTCTATTCTTATTATCAATTTCTGCAACATTCGTGGCCTTTCCTCTAAATTCCACTCTGTGGAACACCACCTCTCCTCTGCCAACCCTGATCTTCTCACCGAAACTGAAGGGTCTAAGACTACTGACAGCAAACCCTCCTCTGTATCCTCCTACTATCTCTATCCTCAGTTTCAAGCCAAAGGTGGATGTTCCGTATATGTGCGCAACAATCTCGCTTTCTCTCGTGTTCCCAACTTTGACTCTTCTTAATTGTCAACTCTCTGGCTAAAGCTTTCTTGTCACTCTCAAGCTAAATATTTCTGCGCTGTTTATCTCTCCCCTAATTCAACTGACTATCCAAAATTCTTTGGCTATCTAACTTCTAAAGTGGAACAAATTCTATCCATCTCTCCTTTCGCAGTAATCTCCATCCTAGGATATTTCAACGTTTACCACCGCCAATGGCTTTCCTCTCTTTCCACTGACCAACCTGGTGAACAAGCCTACATCTTTTCTATCATAAATGACCTAGAACAGCTAGTCCAGCAACCCACCCGTATCCCGGATCGCTTCAGAGATCGGCCCAACATTCTTGACTTATATCTAACTTCTAACCCTTCTGCTTATACTATAAATATTTTCTCTCCTTTGGGCTCCTCCGACCATAAACTTATCTCTGTCACCTGTCCTTTCTCTCCCGTACGGCCACCCGATCCTCCCAGTCGGCAGCGTTTGTGGCACTTTGGCGCTGACGACTGGGAGGCTCTCCGACAGTACTTCTTTGATTTCCCATGGAATGACTTTTGCTTCCGTGGCCGGGAACCCTCGAAGAGTGCTGTGCGCATTACCGAGGTAATCCTCTCGGGCATGAAAGCATACATTCCATTTTCTTTCTCCCAGTCTAATGCTAAAAAATCTTGGTTTACTCACACTTTCTCTACTGCTGACCGTAACAAGGAGAAAGAATTCAAATGGTACTGTCGCCTTCAAACTCAAGAATCTCATACTTCCTATGTTTCTGCCTGGAATCAAGCCAAATTTGTTCTTCAACTCGCCAAACATTCTTTCATCAATATTAAATGCACTGAACTATCCAACTCTAGCTCTTGCCAAGCTTTCTGGCATCTAGCCAAAAACCTCTCCAACCATTTTTCTTTCTCGTCTTTCCCTCCCCATTTCCACTCTGACGGCACCACCGTCACTTCTTCCTCTGACAAAGCTGAACTCTTCGCCCAAACGTTCGCTAGAAACTCCACCTTGGAAGATTCCGGTGATATTCTTCCCTCTCCACCCCCTTCTCACTTACTCATGCCTAATATCCTAATCTCTTCTAAAGATATACTTTCTACCCTCTCTGGACTTAATACTAAGAAGGTCTACGCTCCGGATGGTGTTCCTCCAGTTGTACTAAAAAACTGTGCTTCCGTGCTAACTCCCTGCCTAGGCAAACATGTACCTTCCCTTCTTGCTGGAAGTTTGCTCTCATTCAACCTGTCCCAAAGAATGGTGACCGCTCTCAACCCCAACTATCGTCCAATTGCACTCATTTCTTGAATCTTCAAAGTTTTTGAAACTATTCTTACTTCAACATTTCTTAAACATCTCTCTTCTCATAGTCTACTCTCAGATCGCCAGTATGGATTCCTTAAAGGTCGCACTACTTGGGATCTCCTTTCAGATCTTACTAACTCTTGGTCATCCACCTTCCGGGACTTCTGGCACAAATCTCTAATATCTATACTATCCTCCTTCGGTTTCTATCCCTCTATCTGCGCCTTTATCTCAAATTTCCTGTCTGGCCGTTCAATAGCTGCGGTTGTGAACAACCATCGTTCACTTCCTCAACCTATCAACTCTGGTGTTCCTCAGTGTTCTCTCCTATCCCCAATTATCTTTCTAATATTTAATGATCTTCTCAACTGTACCTCCAGTCCTATCCATTCATATGCTGATGACTCTACCTTACACTATTCAACTAGTTTTCCAGAACCCCCCAACAAGCAAGCACTCAAAAAATCAAACGAAGATGCCATAAAACACTAAAATTCTTACCTATCAACCATATCCATTTGGGGTAAAGACATTTTGTTACTTTCAATGCTTCCAAAACCCAATATCTTCATTTATCTACCCGTAAAGAACTCCGACAGGATTATCCCTTATACTTCAACAATACAAAAATCAATCCTTCATCTATTTTCAGTATTCTAGGAATCTCTTTCTCTCCTGATCTCACTTGTCAAGACCACATTACCACACTTGCTAAAACACCTTCCCAGAAGCTGGGTGTGCTGAACTGCCTCTGGGGGTTCTTTACCCCTGCACAGCTTCTTGCTCTGTACAGGGGCACAGTGCACTTCTCGATAAAGTAGAAAAGAAAGCCTTTCGTCTCATCTCAGTGCATACCACCTCCTCTACATAGAGTACGTAGCACCCGTCTTGCAACACAATCCCATCCCTACTCTGTGCAACTCTCCAATCTAAGAGTGAAACGACATTCTCAAACCTTCTTCTATTCAACAGCTGAGCCCTGGAACTCTCTCCCTGAATCCATTTTCCCTTCATCCTATGACTCAAATTGCTTCAAACTCCGTGTACCAGGCATTTTGGCTCGAACGTTCCTTGATTTCGGCCCTGTCACTCTTCAACTGGGGGAGGCACTCGTTACAGGCAGCTTTGCCTTTTGTCAACATAGAAAAAAAACCATGCGGCAACTATGCATATGAAGTCGGACGTAGATATGCGGCGCGATGAGTCAAAGTTTTGAACAAACTCATCACATAGCCCCGCATGCGTCATGCGGTAACATGCGGATTGTGTGGTCGTAAGTATGCGTAAGTATACGTATGTTATGTTGGTCTGATACATACGGATTTATTCGGGTGTTGTTCTGGAACAGTCTTCATTAAATGTGAACATTCTTTTTAACATGTTTTAATTGAATTGTGTAATTTGTTTTCATTATCAGTTAGTGGACTAAATATTTTTGAAGCCTATCACATCCGAAATGATTCACAGATTCCATAGACACCAAATAACATGTATATACCCGTATATGTTCATAACCCATTCAGTACCGGTGCTGTCCGTTTAACTTTAATTTGGCTAATATTAGGTGATTTTATACAGTTTAAAAAGGGCCTCCAGAAATTAACAGTCTTCGAACTATATTACTTAACCTTTTTTACTGCCAAAGATCCTTCTTAAACTGCAAAAAATCTTCTAAACATAGCTAGGACAAAATAAAAAGGCGTCGCCGGTACAGAATGGGTTAATAAGGTAGATAGCTAGATACATATATAAATACATACAGTAGATATTAGTAGAACATTATAATGAGAAATGTAAACAAATAACAAGCAGTGACCTCTTTTGCGATTGTTTTCTTATTTAGTATTTCTGCGTTTGTTAGTTTATTTATTCTTATAAA
The DNA here is from genome assembly GCA_032716605.1 of Paralithodes platypus. Taxonomy (NCBI): domain Eukaryota; kingdom Metazoa; phylum Arthropoda; class Malacostraca; order Decapoda; family Lithodidae; genus Paralithodes; species Paralithodes platypus. The sequence goes on from CM064554.1 coordinate 30,064,552, forward strand.
TTATATTAATTATACCTTAGCATTTTCTGTTCAGCTGCTGGTATACAATAATGAAACATTTCGAAATGAATCCACTACATTTAATTTAAGTGAAAGGAAAATAGTTGCCCAGTTCATTTCCGGTACATGTGGCAAACTGGAAATGTCCAAGCCTGGACCGGAAGGGAATAACCGGTGGTTCCCGGTTTAATGAACCGGCCAGAACACAGCACTAGCGAACAGGCACCTTTTATATAGCAATTGCACATGATTCGGTGACGGTCACAAAGGTAATGGGACAATATTCGGCAACAGTCGGAGGGGTATTCGGGACGTGATCCGTATGTAGTCTGGTTCAATCGGATTCAGTTGGTTATCGGTCTGATTGTACGGGGTTAGTCGGCTTCTGAAAATTACCGTTAAATTCAAATGTTTTCCATGCGGATAATGGTCGGTGGTATGCGGAATACGGTTGTATGTCATCCAGTTTTCGGTCGGATGTATGGCTAGCATTAGAACATTTGGTTGTATGTCATCCAGTTTTCGGTCGGATGTATGGCTAGCATTAGAACATTTGGTTGTATGTCATCCAGTTTTCGGTCGGATGTATGGCTAGCATTAGAACATTTGGTTGTATGTCATCCAGTTTTCGGTCGGATGTATGGCTAGCATTAGAACATTTGGTTGTATGTCATCCAGTTTTCGGTCGGATGTATGGCTAGCATTAGAACATTTGGTTGTATGTCATCCAGTTTTCGGTCGGATGTATGGCTAGCATTAGAACATTCGGTCGGATGTATGGCTAGCATTAGAACATTTGGTTGTATGTCATCCAGTTTTCGGTCGGATGTATGGCTAGCATTAGAACATTTGGTTGTATGTCATCCAGTTTTCGGTCGGATGTATGGCTAGCATTAGAACATTTTACTCAGGTGTGGGTGGCCCTCTGGGAATCAAAGGGGTTAAGTCTATCTCAATTAATCCTCTGACTCTCACAACTCCGACCTAAAGATATTAAAATCATCTTCTAATAACCTGAACAAAAGTGTTCGTATCTTGAAGGGAAAGCTATCACTTACTGATAACTTACAACTTAGAGATTTTCAGCTGAAATGAGTGATGTAACTATAATAGTAAATAATGAGTAAAGGTAAATACACAATCCTACATAGTGCAATTATTATCAAAGCAGGAAAGGTTTTACTGTACACATTGATAGGAAAGTGGCATAAAGTCTCTTTATTGTCAAAGCAGGAAAGGTTTTACTGTACACATTGATAGGAAAGTGGCATAAAGTCTCTTTATTGTCATAGCAGGAAAGGTTTTACTGTACACATTGATAGGAAAGTGGCATAAAGTCTCTTTATTGTCATAGCAGGAAAGGTTTTACTGTACACATTGATAGGAAAGTGGCATAAAGTCTCTTTATTGTTCTAAACAAAATCATCTCTCTAAAATTTCACCACCACATTTATCATATTACTAACCAAGATTAGATTAATTTACAAACCAGACTAAGAATAGCCTGTATATACCTGTATGCAATATACACGGCACCGACACACACACACGTTCATGCAAAAGTTTACATTCATGCACATATATGAACATGGAATGGGAATATAGGAAATGCACATTTTGAAGGACTATGTTGAAAAGATACAACTCATACATAATTCATAAACAAACAATTGAATTCCAAAGATTTAATAATACCTCCAACTACATCAGTTTTCAAGATGAAGAGCCCATACTTGGCATGCATAGGTCTGGTTAGGTTAGATTTATTATTATTTTCGCCCGGTCAGTGCCGGGTACCTCAGCTAGTATTAAATATAGCGCAATTTATCTTACATGAAGCAGATAACAGTAACCCTTTCCGTATCGGGAACGTCTGTTGTATTTGATATCAGCTACATGTAGACGATTTTATGAAGCATGGTAACGATATTTGGTAGCTAAAAGGATTGATTGAGATATGATTTAGCCTTTTTAATTATAAAATGTCCTTCCTAAGCTGGATAGAATCGTCTAATAGTTGCCAGAATATAATGAAAGTATGTCACCAGTACTGAATGGGAAAAGGGCTAGTTACTTGATCAGATTAGGTATATTATTAGGAAGTTTAATTACCTTGATAAACCTCAGTTCATTTTAGCGATATGTATATATGATTAATTATGTTATTATCACTATAAGCAGATGGTAAGCCCCAACCATGACGTCACACCAATTGACCACTTGCGAGTTTCGTGTTATAAGGAAGATGAAGCTCTAGACATCGATATTGAACAGATTTACCAGCTAAAATACGGTAGTACTACATAAGTTGTCCCGGTAAAACTGTTAAGGCCAGCAGGTAGTGAGGGGGAAACGTTAACCAGGCGGAGTTTGTTGATTAATAAAGGTGTCCCGGTAAAACTGTTAAGGCCAGCAGGTAGTGAGGGGGATAACGTTAAGCAGGCGGAGTTTGTTGATTAATAAAGGTGTCCCGGTAAAACTGTTAAGGCCAGCAGGTAGTGAGGGGGATAACGTTAAGCTGGCGGAGTTTGTTGATTAATAAAGGTGTCCCGGTTAAACTGTTAAGGCCAGCAGCTAGTGAGGGGGAAACGTTAACCAGGCGGAGTTTGTTGATTAATAAAGGTGTCCCGGTAAAACTGTTAAGGCCAGCAGGTAGTGAGGGGGATAACGTTAAGCTGGCGGAGTTTGTTGATTAATAAAGGTGTCCCGGTAAAACTGTTAAGGCCAGCAGGTAGTGAGGGGGATAACGTTAAGCAGGCGGAGTTTGTTGATTAATAAAGGTGTCCCGGTAAAACTGTTAAGGCCAGCAGGTAGTGAGGGGGATAACGTTAAGCTGGCGGAGTTTGTTGATTAATAAAGGTGTCCCGGTTAAACTGTTAAGGCCAGCAGCTAGTGAGGGGGAAACGTTAACCAGGCGGAGTTTGTTGATTAATAAAGGTGTCCCGGTAAAACTGTTAAGGCCAGCAGGTAGTGAGGGGGATAACGTTAAGCTGGCGGAGTTTGTTGATTAATAAAGGTGTCCCGGTAAAACGGTTGAGGCCAGCAGGTAGTGAGGGGGATAACGTTAAGCTGGCGGAGTTTGTTGATTAATAAAGGTGTCCCTGTAAAACTGTTAATGCCAGCAGGTAGTGAGGGGGATAACGTTAAGCTGGCGGAGTTTGTTGATTAATAAAGGTGTCCCGGTAAAACTGTTAATGCCAGCAGGTAGTGAGGGGGATATAACGTTAAGCTGGCGGAGTTTGTTGATTAATAAAGGTGTCCCTGTAAAACTGTTAATGCCAGCAGGTAGTGAGGGGGATAACGTTAAGCTGGCGGAGTTTGTTGATTAATAAAGGTGTCCCGGTAAAACTGTTAATGCCAGCAGGTAGTGAGGGGGATAACGTTAAGCTGGCGGAGTTTGTTGATTAATAAAGGTGTCCCGGTAAAACTGTTAAGGCCAGCAGGTAGTGAGGGGGATAACGTTAAGCAGGCGGAGTTTGTTGATTAATAAAGGTGTCCCGGTTTAACTGTTGAGGCCAGCAGGTAGTGAGGGGGATAACGTTAAGCAGGCGGAGTTTGTTGATTAATAAAGGTGTCCCGGTTAAACTGTTGAGGCCAGCAGGTAGTGAGGGGGATAACGTTAAGCAGGCGGAGTTTGTTGATTAATAAAGGTGTCCCGGTTAAACTGTTGAGGCCAGCAGGTAGTGAGGGGGTAACGTTAACCAGGTAGAGTTTTTCACCTCCATGATTTGTTTACTTTCTTATTATATGTGTTTGGCTGATTTATTGTATTTATTTATTTCAATATATTGGGGTGAAATGACACAGGGGTTTTCATGGACGTACTGCACACACACACACACACACACACACATGCTTTCATACACGAACTTATACACACGTAGGCATTTTTTTCGCAATAGTATTACGATATCACATTGTTATTTGTATTATTATAAATCTTATTCTTATTATTATTATTATTATTATTATTATTATTATTGATAAATATCATAACTACGCCCAACGCAAGCAGCCGATGTAAATAGCGCCTTAATATATTCGAATTACAGCAAAGTCCATAAAGTAAAATTAGCTGTATAAATAGTACTCCTGTTATCCTGTATGACATACAAATATTCTTTAATGAATTAAATCAAATGCATAGTAAAACCTATTACAATGAAAATAGTTTAAGCAGTTGATCTTATCTATGTGCAATAAATTTACCAATCCAACAATATTTGAATGATCAATGGAAAAAGAATCACAAACTAAGTATTTGTTAAAGCACAGACATACATACGCAAAAAGACCTTGACCACAATCATAAACACACACACAAATGGTGACAATATACACACACTCTGTTTCTCTCTCTCAGCCAAAGAACATACACATGGCCTGGTAATTGTGAGAGAAAGTATAGCCTAAATCTGTATACAATGGAGAACCACCAAAACCCTTATATACCAAGATGTAAGGTGAAAGGTGGGACTGGGGGAGCCTTGTTGTCTATCTGGGTAAAGCTAAAGGTTTGATATATATTATGATATATTATGAGAGAGAGAATGAGAGAGAGAGAGAGAGAGAGAGAGAGTAAGAGTAAGAGAGAGAGAGAGGGGGGGGGGGATGCAGGAGTGTCCACACATTCTTGCTCCAATTGGAGAAAACAATGTTTAAGGCATGGTAAGGCAGTGGTTGGGTAAGCATGGACGACAGAAAGGGTATAATTATTGTCCTGAACGCTTGAGGGTTTTGCTGGACCAATGCTATTCAACCTAACCGAATTTATACATACTTAAGTTAAACAACCCTTACATTTGTATTAAAATATAACACTTGACTTGACAAACACAAGCTAATATCGCGTAACATTAGAACGAAAGCTATGTTTAACTAACATAGGCAGACTACTTTCTGTAGATTATGTCCGACTGGCTAAATTAACATTGACGGTAGTATACATATATTTCGATGGGCGACCCTTAATAAATATAGAGAAGTGTACACACACAAGCCTGGTTCACACGAGACGTCTTTTGCGGATCTGTTTTCGGGCCTGTGACGTCACATACGAAAAACGGACACGGAAAATTAAAGTTGAAACGAAAGAGTGTGGTCCGGATTCCGAAGTGCGGAAAGTACTATTTTGGACGCAAGGTAAACAACTACTACTATGGGTTTCAGAGGCCGTGTTACATAGTTTTTCGGAATAACTTATTAACACCTTAACCCTTAATTAGCGGCGAGCAACATAAGTCGAGTTAAATAAAGCTGGACTATGTGGCGGCGCTCGACATAACTCGAGTGGCAATTTCAGCACGTAATGTGGCTGAGAGAGAGAGACAAGTGGTGGCAGGAGACTAGCGAGCGTATGACTGCTCCAGACCACCGCGGCGAACCTACTGACACAAATCTCAGCTCCCTCCTCCCTCTCTCACTCGCTACATACTCAATTAATTACCTGCTTTTTGCACTCGCGTTGCACGGTTATTGCAAGAAAACTATCCATCATACAAGGATCGTTATGGTGTCATTCGAAAGCTCTGTTTATGCCCTTTCAGGGATAGATACTTGTTTTACATTCTGGGTCTTATTTAGGCATGAAAATGATCACGTAAACAGCCCTATTTTGGCTAAAAACACCCCGCTGGGCGGTACACATAAATAAACCGCATAGGCCGCTCGTAAGGTGTTAAGAGCGGCCTAGGTGGTAATTTCTATGTACCGCCCAGCGTTTTTTTTTTACCATAAATGGGTTGTTTCCGTGCTCTTTTTCATGCATAAACAAGGCCCAGAGAGTAATACAAGTATGTATCCCTGAAACGGCGTAAATTGAGCTTTCCAATGACACCCGAACCATCTTTCTACGATCACTGGTTGTCTTGCAACGATCGTGCAACCGAAGGGCAAAAACGGTAAAATACGGTAATTTCTTTATATAACTACGTATGTAGCGAGGGAGAAAGGGTGGAGGAGGGTGAAGTCAATCTCAGTAGGTCCACGGCGGCCGTGGCGAGCAGTCAGGAGGTAATCTATACTCCTCCCACCGCTGCGCTCTCTCTCAGAGCACATTACGCCCTCAAAATTGCACTCGACAATAGCCGGGCCCTGCATATGGGCACCTTTTCTTTCACTCGACAATAGCCGGGCGCCTCCAAAGAAGGGTTAACAATCAGTTGGATTAGTATGATATTTTAACACAGCTTTTTTCACACCGTGTTCTAATTTTCGTAAATATAGTGCATTACCAAAAGTGTAGAATTAAGCTAGTTGTCCCTGTGTCATGAGGTTAAAGTCACACCTGGATGACTGGGAAACGGACAAAGCTACTGTGAGGTACCTGTGGAAACCACCAAACCATTATTGTTCTATCAAAGACGGTAGTTATCACCCTCCACCCAACCATACTATTGCCTTTACGTTCAAGTTATTTGTCAATATCAAATATTTATATACAATAATACATACTTTTTGTATATTTTTATTTGATATTGACAGATAACGTGAATGTAAAGTCGATAGTAGGGTTGAGTAGTGGGTGATAACTACCGTGTTTGATGGAGGAGCAATAATGGTTTGGTAGTTTCCACAGGTCCGCCATGGTAGCCATGTCCGTTTCTTAGTCATTCAGGTGTGACTTTAACCTCATGACACAAGGACAAGTGGCCTAATTCTACACTTTTGGTAATGCACTATATTGACGACAATTAGGGCACGGTGTCAAAATATCATGCTAATCCATCTCTTTGTTAATAAGTTATTCCTGAAAAATTATGTAACACGGCCTCTGAAACCCATAGTAGACAATTGTCAACATGGACTGAGAACAGACCTTTCTTGGTGTTACTTTCCCAATTTTGAACGAAGATAAACCACCACCGTAATTCAATGCATTCTAACTAGGAAAATAGATCAAACAAAGATATCACATAGTCTACAGTTTCCCACATATTTAGGCCTATATAAGTTCTCTTCCTCTCCGTGTTCTTATTCATGGAAATATATTGTGCATGAGTGAATTACGAGTGTAGTGGTAAACTGAGTGTAATTGAATAATTTAAAAGAAACTGCACTCGCAGTTAATTCATATACTATTTTAATTTCATACATCAGATCACGACTTGAAACAACTTAAGTGGGCAACGGTACCTGGTCCTGATGTGGCGGCGTCTACGCCGTGGGGCCACCTCCCGAGGCTGCCAACCGCTGATGGCTGCCGACCCTCCACGGCCGAAGACAAATTCAACGACCAGTGGAGGAAAACCGGATGCCGGCCGCGGGGAGCAGTTTCGGGAGCCAAACCGTCACAACCATCCCCTGCCCCCTACCTGGGGGCACGGGTCCTTGGAGCGGCTTCGGTCGCGCCGGGAATTTCCACACCTCTCACACCACACACACACATCACACAGTTTTTCCTACACCGAGAAATGACTCTCCGGCTGTCATTTCTCGAAGACTTCTTCTAGCCGGAGACATTGAGAGCAACCCAGGACCCACGTCCACATACATATGTCCAACTTGCTCAAAACTCATCACTTCGAGTCGCCATACTAAGGGTTCAGTTCTCTGCAATTCATGCGGGAACTGGACCCACTTCACCTGCACAACACTTGCCTCCAAGAAACACTACACAAACATCTGGACCTGTTCCTCATGCCCCTCCCTCTCCCAGTCAAATCCCTCACCTAAAACCCGTCTACCTCTCCTCCCCAACCCACCTAACCTTCCCATATCATCCACTCCCCCCCCTAAAACCCGTCCACCTCTCCTCCCTAACCCACCTAACCTTCCCATACCATCCACATCCTCAACTCAACACACCACACCCCATCCTAATCCATTCCAACCCCCATCTCCTGCTCCCCAATCCCCACCCCCACCTCACCCATCCCAACCCCCAGCCCCTCCCTCACCCCCACCCCCCCATCACCCCCACCCCCACCCCATCCTCGTGCAGCAGCACCCAACATACATCGTGCACATAACATTAACATTCTTCAACTGAACATAGATGGCATCAACACAAAGAAACACGAACTCTCACACTTCATCAAACAACACAACATACACATTGCCATCTTACAAGAAACAAAACTCCGCACAACACAAAAAACACCCACATTTCATAATTTCACCACCATCAGACAAGACCGGGCTGTCGGCGGGGGCGGTGGACTCATCACCCTGGTACACAAAGAAATATCATACATAGTAACCAGTATACAAACCAAATCACTCCTCCCCCCAAATGATAACACAACAGAAATACAGTCAATTAAAATACGCACTGGCAACAACTCCAACATAACCATCATAAACACATACATCCCTCCCCAAACATCCCCTACAGTACCAAATGAATACAGACCACACTTACAACACATCACAAACACCCCACACACCCCACACATCATCCTGGGTGGTGACTTCAACGCCATGACGTCGGCCTGGTTTGTCGACAACCCCGACACAGACAGAGGGCTGGTACTACAAAACCAAACCGATAACCTCATCATCCTTAACGACATCCATCAACATACCCATATTCCTCACCAAGCCCTCTATAACCCATCATCTCCAGACATCACCTTTTGCTCCCCAGAACTCGCCCCCACAACATCCTGGAGGGTGGTCAGAACCTTAGGCTCTGACCACCTCCCGATCATTATCACCACCAAAACCAGACTCACCCCAGCTAGCCACAAACACACATACACCAATTATAAAGAGCTAACTGGGAAGCATTCACAAATGAGACAGAACAACACTTCACAACTCTAAACAGTACACCCATCACTAACATCAACAATGCTGTACACATACTCAATAAAACTATCCAAACCGCTGACAAGAAACACATTCCAAGAGGTAACAGAAAAAGACACAACCCCAACTTCACACCAGAAATTCAAAACCTCATCAGACAACGCGACATACTGAAACACTCCCCAGCACCCCACACACAAGACATCACACAACAAATTCAAGCACTCAACACCCAAACTAACAACAAAATACAAGAGCAACAAAAACTAAATTGGAATAACTTCCTGCAAACACTTGATCACAAAACAAACCCCAAAAAACTATACCAAACACTAAACAGCATCACACTTTCCAACAGCAACACAACACAATCACATGCTGCAATCACAACAACAGACTCTACTCCTTCATGTAAACAACAAGCAAACACTCTCATCAATCACTTTTCACATGTCAGCCACCTAAACCCTCACAAAGACGACCGACGTGTCATCCGACGTAAGAGACAATTCCCCACAGACCCTGACTATACACCCTTCACCAATCACCAGACAAAGCATATCATCAACAATCTCAAGCACTCACCCGCCTGTGGCCTAGACAACATAAGCAACATACACCTCAGACACCTGGGACCACAAGGCATACAAGCACTCACTAACATATCAAACTACAGCTATTCACACAACACAATACCAGACATTTGGAAGCATGGCATCATCATCACATTCCCCAAACCCAACAAAGACCCCACGCTACCCTCCTCGCACCGCCCCATCACACTCCTTTGCTCCCCCTCCAAAGTCATGGAACGCCTAGTATTACAACTAATTACACCTGACCTACCCCTAGCTCCAACACAACATGGCTTTAGGCCACTGCACTCCACAAACACTCTTCTCACAGACCTTACACAAAGAACTTTCGACGGCATCAATTCAGCTAGACCACCACACAGATCACTATTAGCCACACTCGACATTAGTAAAGCCTTCGATGCCATCCCCCGTCACAACCTAACAAACAAAATCTACAACACAAACATGCACAACAACACAAAACGGTGGCTGGCCAACTTCCTAGCAGGCAGATGTGCACACGTATCTTTTGCCGGTCAGTCATCTAAAATCAGAAACTTTCCAAACGGAGTCCCACAAGGATCCGTCCTATCGCCCGCACTCTTCAATCTGTACATGCACGATATAACTACACCCAATACGCCCCAAATAAACTTAGCCTCCTATGCAGATGACATAACACTCACATGCACACACCATGACCCAAAAAGAGAAACAGATCTCCTTCAACCCTATCTCAACACACTACATGGCTGGTGCACTACAAACAGACTTAATCTAGCCCCAGCCAAATCTACCGCAACCCTGCTCACAAGTTGGACAGGAGAACACGAATACATCCCTCAACTCACCATAAACAACACACCCCTAACACATACACACACCCAAAATCCTAGGAGTAACATATGATACTCATATGACATTCAATTAGCACACCACAAACATTAAAAAGAAACTGACACCCAGACTTAACGCCCTCAGGTCACTTGCTCACACAAAATTTGGACACAACAAAGAAACTACCACCACAGTATATAAACAATACATAAGATCAGTGATGGAATACGCAAGCCCAGCCTGGGCTTCTAACCTAGCTGACACACATCATAAGACCTTACAGACTATTCAAAACAAAGCCCTGAAGATCATTACAGGCTGCACAGGTACTGCACCCACAGATCACCTACATCAAGAAACCAAAATCCTCAAAGTCAAAGACCATCTGGACATGAGAGGCACTCAATTCTTGGCAGCAGCCTCCACGAACCAAGACCACCCACTAAACTACATGGCAACACACCCACAGACACCAAGAAATATCAAAACAACACCCAGCACACGGTATCACACACAATTATTGTCCTCTCTCCCTCCCTGCCCACCCTGAACCAACTTCCAGAAGCACATCCATACTCATATCTCTCACCGATCCATCCACTCACTCACAGACAACACGCAGCTGCATGCACGACCTCCCAAAATCCATCCTTCCGAATCCTCCCTTCCTCGCGAGGACAGAGTCCACCTGGCCAGGCTGAGATGCGGACACCATCCAGCTCTCCTGAGCTATCAGAAGAGACTGGATGACTCCGTTGTCGACGCCTGCCCGGGATGTAACACAGCACCCCATACCATTAAACACATCATAGAAGACTGCATTTCACACAACCACTTACGCCAACAACACAATCTACACTCAATGAGAGCTCTGTGGGAAAGCCCGATCGTGGCCGTGGCCTTTCTCAGGGACTCGGGGCTGTTCGGCCAGGCAGCTTAGGGAACAACAACAACGGTACCTGGACATAGTTATATGCACTGTAGAAGGGAATTGAGATTTTATTGGAGAAACACGTTGTTGTTGTTGTCTAATATATTATAGTTGGTGTTTTATTGTCTGTATCTGATGGCGCACACAGAACAACATGTTTGGTGATACCGCGACGGGTGCCAGGTACATGATCAAATTCGATAGGAAAACGTATGTACTACCTTAATATTTGTGTTGCCATTAAAGTTATACATTTAGCTTGTATTGTTAAGCGATATTAACTATAATGTAATAAACATTGACATATAAGTACCGGTATTACATACATTTCACTTCAATGTTCCAAGTACGGAACGGACGGCTTGTGCGGACCCCAAAAAGATGAATCAAATTCATCTGTTTGTCCGGTCCGGATATTGGGAATTGGTTTCTCGGTTCACGATACGTACAGCCAGCATGTCTGTAAGTGACGTCACACTGACGTCATGATGTTTTGCACGGTCCGATAAACTGAACGGAAAACAGTGTGAACTAGGATGCACACTACACACAAACACGCACACACTCTTACACCCATGCTCGCTCTCGCTCTTTCTCTCTCTGTAAGAGGTACTTCACACAGTCAGGAATGCGAGCTAGAATCACTAGGAGTAATGATTCCTCGTGATTCCTGGGAAAACACCGCGAATGTCTGCAATTCCTTGTGGACTCACAACACCGTAGGAACCAGTGGGAGTGTACCTGCGAATCACTGGGAATCACCAGGAATCACCTGGATAAATCCAGGAATGAAGTGCGAGTTATTGAAAATTTGAAAATTTCGGATTACTGTAATATACGAGTTGATAGGAGTAATATATGAATCACTGGGAATTAGATAGGAGTCACTGGGAGTTACCGAGCATCACTGGGATTTGTTAGGAATGAGATGCGAGTATGCCAGGCATGGCCCCCATTGTGTGATATTATTTTTTCGTCAAGTATGTCTCTTGTAGGCTATAACTACAGTCCTCTAATATCATCATTAAGTATTATGACTGTATTCATACATCATTACAGACATTAATATAATACGATAAGTCTGTATTATTATGTACCGTAAGGTCATGATATCAATGCTTACTATACTTTACGAAACAAATATATTTAACTATTGTCTAAATAGTGGATAGCTTATCCTTCCCACCTTCTTCTTTTTATTCGTTACAGAGTTTTGTAATATTTCATACGATAACCTAATATAGGTAACACTTCTAGGTGTTAGTTTGCTTAGGTTAGGTCAGGGGAGTTGCAGAACTTCTAGATTATTAACCGGCGACTACAACAGCCCCTAAACAACCAAGCCATGATTACGCTGGCTCAAAGTTTACCCTGACAACCACAACGCCCCTCGAAGTAGTCTTCCAAACTCCACTGTCCACCACCAAACGAACTTAACATTTCAAAACACATACAAACACGTCTCCACCATTCTCGTTATGTTAGGTAAGGGGAGTTGCAGAACTTGTAGACTACAAGTAGGGTATTGTAACATTGACCATAAATTGTTCATATTATTTAATTACCTCAACTACCGTAATTTCCTTCTCTACACACAATCACTGGGTGAATACAATGTCTTGTGGGAAATTGTACTTACACAGGTTAATACTAGGCCTATTTATAATGTTTGACCAAGAAAAGTTAACTACCCGTATACTGTATATTATACTTTCACGTGAGAAGTATTACAGGTGTGGCAGAGTGGTCTTGCCACTGGACTGGTAATCCAATGGACCCGGGTTCGAATCCCAATATGTCAATGGGAAGATATTATTGGGCTGGAATTTGTGCTGTACCTAGTAGCCTATCAGTGCATTACCACAGCACACCGAAATGCCAAAAAAAATACCCTCATTGTTCCCTGATTAAAATAGCATTGTATGAATATTCCCATAATAACAAATATGCTACAGGGCGGCAATGCCTAGTGAGTTAATTGCTCAATAGGTGGCATTCTGAGAGTGAGGGTCCGAGTGTGGGGGGTGAGAATGTGAAGCGCAGAGGCGAGGCGGCTTCAGAGATGGGATTGCTTCGAGCCGGGGTGCTTCGCATGTCTCACTCCCTAGACTGGAACAAGACCTCACGGGCCTCACTGTATTCAGCGGTAGAGTGTAAAGGCTATCAGCCTATGCCCGAGAGGGAGTAGTTGGAAAATGGAAAAAATAAAATAAAACAAAAATAATATATTTATTAAAGGGTATTTCACACAGTCAAGAATGCGAGCTAGAATCACTAGGAGTAGCTGAAAATTCGGATTCCTAGGCCTATTCGCGGTGAAAATTTTATGACTCCTAGTGACTCTAGCGATATCCTAGTGATTCCTGTTAGACTCCCAGTGACTCCAAACCACTCGCGGCCGATTGGCCCTGCCCGACAAAATGTTCACCATGTTTAAAGTTCTCGCCACGAATCAGACCATTCCCAGTGACTCCCAGTTGATTCCCAGTGATTCCCCAGTGACTCCCAGTGAGTCCTGGTGATTCTCGGTGTTTCGTATCTGATTCGCGGACAGCTTTCGGTTTCAGTTTAAGTTCTCACCAGAATCACCAGGACTCACTGGGAGTCACTGGGGAATCACTGGGGATCACTGGGAATTACTGGGAGTGGTCCGATTCGCGGCGAGAACCTTAACCCTTAAAAAGCGGCCCACCACTTAAGTCGAGTTAAATAAAGCTGGACTATGTGGCGGCGCTCGACATAACTCGAGTGGCAATTTCAGCACGTAATGTGGCTGAGAGAGAGAGACAAGTGGTGGCAGGAGACTAGCGAGCGTATGACTGCTCCAGACCACCGCGGCGAACCTACTGACACAAATCTCAGCTCCCTCCTCCCTCTCTCACTCGCTACATACTCAATTATGCACCGAAAGTACCGAATTACCTGCTTTTTGCACTCGCGTTGCACGGTTATTGCAAGAAAACTATCCATCATACAAGGATCGTTATGGTGTCATTCGAAAGCTCTGTTTATGCCCTTTCAGGGATAGATACTTGTTTTACGTTCTGGGTCTTATTTAGGCATGAAAATGATCACGTAAACAGCCCTATTTTGGCTAAAAACACCCCGCTGGGCGGTACACATAAATAAACCTCATAGGCCGCTCGTAAGGTGTTAAACACGGTGAACATTTTGTCGGACAGGGCCATTCGGTCGGGACTGGTTTGGAGTCAATGGGAGTCTAACAGGAATCACTAAGATATCGCTAGAGTCACTAGGAGTATCGATTTTCACAGCGAATAGGCCCAGGAATCCGAATTGTCAGCTACTCCTAGTGATTCTAGCTCGCATTCCTGACTGTCTGAAGTACCCTTTAGACACAGACACAAACACTTTAGCAGAAACGAACCCAACAAATAGGACGCAATCCTGATTATTTGGGTTTTCTCTGAAAAATATATATACAAAATAAAACTATACTTTATATTCATATTTACAAGGAATTCTTTGCAAAATATAGGCAACGAGAACATAAATACTCAACATAAATGAAACGGTCACTTGGCGTTCAAAAAAATCAGCCCATCTCACATTGAAAGTATGTTAAGGGAAGAGAGCAATAATTTAATAGCCTATCCTGGAGGAAAGACTGCGGTGAATATATATTTAGAGAATGTGTGAATACCTTAGTATATAGAAGATTGAATGCACATGGTAATGGTATAGTTAATAGTACAGTACATTAACCCTTATTTAGCGGCGAGCAACATAAGTCGAGTTAAATAAAGCTGGACTATGTGGCGGCGCTCGACATAACTCGAGTGGCAATTTCAGCACGTAATGTGGCTGAGAGAGAGAGACAAGTGGTGGCAGGAGACTAGCGAGTGTATGACTGCTCCAGACCACCGCGGCGAACCTACTGACACAAATCTCAGCTCCCTCCTCCCTCTCTCACTCGCTACATACTCAATTATGTACCGAAAGTACCGAATTACCTGCTTTTTGCACTCGCGTTGCACGGTTATTGCAAGAAAACTATCCATCATACAAGGATCGTTATGGTGTCATTCGAAAGCTCTGTTTATGCCCTTTCAGGGATAGGTACTTGTTTTACGTTCTGGGTCTTATTTAGGCATGAAAATGATCACGTAAACAGCCCTATTTTGGCTAAAAACACCCCGCTGGGTGGTACACATAAATAAACCGCATAGGCCGCTCGTAAGGTGTTAATGTATATATCAGAACATAATATCATAACTGTAGGAACACTGGTGCACATTTCAAGAATATTCATTGGAACACAGTATTTGAAGCTTCACTATTTTGGCATACATTACAGAACATAATTATATGATAACAATCATAATTATGCATATTCTAAAAGCCTGTAAGTAAGAGTTTGAATTGTTCCGCAAAGCATGTATTAAACACTTGTTATGCTTACCATTTTCATACAGGCATTGCATTCTATTTGCATGGCGAAGGTTTGCAGTGTCTCAAATATAGGGTTATAATAGAGAGAATGATGGATACCTCATGAACATTATAGTTATAATCGTTAATTGCAAGCATGATACAATAAATACAACAATGTGTTTTGCGCTGGAATATAGTGCACTATTTAAACCTTTCCGACCAGCATTTCTTAACCCTCAGGCCGCTGGGCCCGACATATGTCGGGCGAGAGAACCATGGCCATCACAGCGGGGCCCGACATATGATGGGCAGCATTCTGAGCACATTAGGGGCTCTGAGAGAGAGTTCACGAGTTGGGAGGACGATAGGCGTGCTCTGACCGCTCGGCATGCACCAAGCGAGGTGACTGAGGTCCCCACCAACATCCCCGTTTGACAGGGGTTAATTTCAAGCTTGCAAAAATCACCAAATGGAACCAAGAGATAAATGAAAAAATACTCTAAAGAATTTGACAATGCGAAAAGTCAAATATTATCGTGAATTAGCTTATAGATACTGCAACAAGAAATTGGATCATAAGAATAAAGAAGAGGAAGAAAATGCAGGAGATAATAGAAGGTGGGAGAGACCAGCCTTGGGAGCGAAGAAGCCTGAATGATATGAGAGAGAGAGAGAGAGAGAGAGAGAGAGAGAGAGAGAGAGAGAGAGAGAGAGAGAAAGAAGAGTACACATGGGAGAAATATAATAAGCTTGACCAAATGTTGTGATATCAGCTGGGATCACAGAAGGCAGGCATTGGATACACTTGGAATTGGAGAGCATAAGAAGAAAAAACACGATCCATAAGGAACTAAGATAAGAGAAACAATGGAATCAACTAAATATAGTAGAAATAAGGGTTGAACAAACAAATTATAAAACAATCAAGGGATGTGGAAAGGACAGGTTTGAAAATATAATATTCACACCATAAATCCGCCCCTGATTTTGATATGTTTACATCCTGTAGCCCATCTAGATAGCAAATGTTTGCTGGAGGTATGGGTGAGTTTCTTAATATTTTAAGCTAAAGTAAAAACTCCAAAATAAAGATACATTTAAAAGGATTAGAAGAATATAACATTAAAGTAAAATATAAAAGATAAACAAGAGACAAACATATGCCAGCACAGGGACCAGACTGAGAGATACGATGCAAGAGTATTGAGCAATATTACCGGTGATCACAGGAAGCAGGGATAGGAATGACTGGGAAGCAAAGACAAATTGTATTAAAGAGATAAAATATATCAAACGGAGAATAACAGAGTAAATGCAGACCGTTCACCGTGCTAACGCCAAAGATTATCCAAATTCCAAAGTTGATTATTTCAATAAATCATACTTCAATAGCGATTGTGTACAATTATCAAATACGCAAGTGGTACATGTGTTGAAAAGGGGTGAACTGATTGGCGAAATACGAAATCCCGGATTCAAAATATAAACCATGTATGAACCACGCGACGAAACATACTATCAAAAGTGTGGCGTGGTTGTTGACTTACCTCAGTCAGTCCATGATACACAGTCAGTCCATGATACGCAGTCAGTCCATGATACCCAGTCAGTCCATGATACACAGTCAGTCCATGATACCCAGTCAGTCCATGATACACAGACAGTCCATTATACACAGTCAGTCCACGATACACAGTCAATCCATGATACACAGTCAGTCCATGATACCCAGCCAGTCAGTCCATGATACCCAGCCAGTCAGTCCGTGATACACAGTCAGTCAGTCCATCATACACAGTCAGTTCATGATACCCAGTCAGTCCATGATACACAGTCAGTCCATGATACCCAGCCAGTCAGTCCATGATACACAGTCAGTCCATGATACCCAGCCAGTCAGTCCATGATACACAGTCAGTCCATGATACACAGTCAGTCAGTCCATGATACACAGTCAGTCCATGATACACAGCCAGTCAGTCCATGATACCCAGCCAGTCAGTCCATGATACACAGTCAGTCCATGATACACAGTGAGTCCATGATACCCAGTCAGTCCATGAAACACAGTCAGTCCATGATACACAGTCAGTCTATGATACACAGCGAGTCCATGATACACAGTTAGTCAGTCCATGATACACAGTCAGTCAGTCAATGATACACAGTCAGTCCATGATACACAGTCCATGATACACAGTCAGTCCATGATACATAGTCAGTCCATAATATACAGTCAGTCCATGATACACAGCCAGTCAGTCCATGATACACAGTCAGTCAGTCCATGATACACACTCAGTCCATGATACCCAGTCAGTCCATGATACCCAGTCACTCAGTCCATGATACACAGTCATTCCATGATACTCAGTCAGTCCATGATACACAGTAAGTCAGTCCATGATACACAGTCAGTCAGTCCATGATACACAGTCAGTCAGTCCATGATACACAAACAGTCAGTCCATGATACACAGTCAGTCAGTCCATGATACACAGTCAGACCATGATACACGGTCAGTCAGTTCATGATACACAGTCAGTCAGTCCATGATACACAGTCAGTCCATGATACATAGTCAGTCCATGATACACAGGCAGTCATTAATACACAGTCAGTCCATGATACACAGCCAGTCAGTCTATGATACACAGTCAGTCCATGATACACAGTCAGTCTATGATACACAGTCAGACAGTCCATAATACACAGTCAGTCCATGATACACAGTCAGACAGTCTATGATACACAGTCAGACAGTCCATGATACACAGTCAGACAGTCCATGATACACAGTCAGTCAGTCCATGATACACAGTCAGTCAGTCCATGATACACAGACAGTCAGTCCATGATACACAGTCAGTCAGTCCATGATACACAGTCAGACCATGATACACTGTCAGTCAGTTCATGATACACAGTCAGTCAGTCCATGATACACAGTCAGTCCATGATACATAGTCAGTCCATGATACACAGGCAGTCATTAATACACAGTCAGTCCATGATACACAGCCAGTCTATGATACACAGTCATACAGTCCATAATACACAGTCAGTCCATGATGCACAGTCAGTCCATGATACACATTCAGTCCATGTCACCCAGTCAGTCCTGAATACACAGTCAGTCCATGACACCCAGTCAGTTCATAATACACAGTCAGTGCATGATACGCAGTCAGTCCGTGATACACAGTTAGTTAGTCCATGATACACAGTTAGTTCATGATACACAGTCAGTCCATAATACATAGTAGGTTCATGATACACAGTCAGTCCATCATACACAGTCAGTCGATGATACACAGTCAGTCCATAATACACAGTTAGTCCATAATACACAGTCAGTCCGGAAGTAGGGTCCAGTGCAGTTGATGTGCTTAAACCTGTCTTAGTATTTTACAATAGATTTTACTATTTCTGATACCAAGGAATATGTGATTCATGACGGAGTGGACAGTGTATTAATGGATCTTACCTAACCTAATAAAACCTAACCTAACCATACATATCTATATTTTACTCTCAATAAAAGGCTAGCCCGAAAAGGTAAACAATATCTGCTTCAAAATCAGACTTCCACTTCCCCGTAGTATGCAGTGGGCATCAGATGTTAACGTCTGGCTAACGGAAAGGGTGGGTGATGATTTAAAGTTCAGCCGCTCTTTTAATATATAAATAAATCTGGCTTCCGTGGAAAACACAACGCGCTTATAACATTCAGATCAGCACTTTCATAAAATGCCAAACGTGATCTGATGTTTTCACAGGCTTACTAATCAACATTAGTTACTTCCCATAATTGATCTCAAGCGGCTACATACTCACAGACACACTTGCAACCAAACACAAACATCCACACACGTGTGTACACTCCAACACAAACATCTAAACACACATACATACTCTCACACAAATGCATACAAACACACAAACGGCCACACTACTATGGAGACACAAACACCTACACTCCTATGTAAAGACCCACTCAGACTCCACATCCCTTCGCGCACTCTAACACAAACATCCACACATACAAATGTCTAAACACATCCCATCCCCCTCTTCCAACTCACACACAAACACTCTTACTCCTGCACCTGTAGACCATGAATATTAAGTTACTGCAGGGTGATCCCAGACTACAACTGAACCGATATACGCCAGTGTGTGAACGGTGTATGTAGATGTTATGGTAACTGTGTGTTTGATAACAGATGTGGAGTTGGATGGTTGGTTAAGAGGGGTTATAGCTACATATATACCTAACTGAATGCATGCATGTATACATACGTTCATGCACACATACGCATATACTTTACAAACAAACATAAATACTGCACTTACACACATATGGCTACATACATTATTAATAAAACTATATACTCCGGGGGACTATCTTAAGGATAAATCAAATTGTCTCGTTGGTAACTAAAATACAGTTTACAGAAGTCATCATCAAGAAATAGTGACTGATTACTATTGAGATGACGGGGTCCGGCCAACAAAAGCCAAAACCAGTCAAGCACCTGCTCCCGTCTACTGATAACAATAAAATCATCCAGTGCCGCATTGCTAGCATAAAAAGTCAATCACAAGCTACCAGACTTCCCCACCCCTAGACTCCGCTTGAACAATGTAACGCGAGAGAAAACGCGCCCCTCATCCTCCATCAAGACATAACCTACCCCGAGCCAGACTTAAGGGTACTTCACACAGTCAGTAATGCAAGCTAGAATCACTAGGAGTAATGATTCCTGGTGATTCCTGGGAATACGACCGCGAATGTCTGCAATTCCCTGTACACTAGGAACCAGTTGGAGTGTACCTGGGAATCACTGAGAGTCACTTGGAATCACTGGGAATCACCAGGAATCACCGAGATAAAAACAGGAATGAAGTGTGAGTTATTGAAAAGTTTAAAATTTCTGATTACTGTAATATACGAGTCGATAGGAGTAATATAGGAATCACTGGGAATTAGATAGGAGTCACTGGGAATCACCAAGCATCACTGTCGTTAGGAATGAGATGCGAGTATGCCAGGCATAGACCCCATTGTGCACATCCCCTATATAAGGAGCCCCCAAGCTGTGCCAAGCCACAAGCACACTCACCACCGACCCACGGACACTATAACTACATTCATCTAATATCATCATTAAGTATTATGACCGTATTCATACATCATTACAGACATTAATATAATACGATAAGTCTGTATTATTATGTACCGTAAGGTCATAATATCAATGCTTACTATACTTTAAGAAACAAATATATTTAAACTATTGTCTAAATAGTGGATAGTTAATCCTTCCCACCCTCTTGTTTTCATTCATTACCGAGATCTGTAATATTTCATACGATTACCTAAAATAGGTAACACTTCTAGGTTGTGTTTGTTTGCTTAGGTTAGGTCAGGGGAGTTGCAGAACTTCTAGATTATTAACCGGCGACTACAACGGCCCCTAAACAACCAAGCCATGATTATGCTGGCTCAAAGTTTACCCCGGCGACTACAACGCCCCTCGAAGTAGTAATCCAAACTCCACTCTCCACCACCAAGCGAACTTGACATTTCAAAACACATACAAACACGTATCCACCACTCTCGTTATGTTAGGTAAGGGGAGTTGCAGAACTTGTAGACTACAAGTAGGGTATTGCAACATTGACCATACATTGTTTACATTATTTAATTACCTCAACTACCGTAATTTCCTTCTCTACACACAATCACTGGGTGAATACAACGTCTTGTGGGAAATTGAACTTACACAGGTTAATACTAGGCCTATTTATATTGTTTGACCAAGAAAAGTTAACTACCCGTATACTATATATTATACTTTCACGTGAGAAGTATTACAGGTTTATATTAATAATATATTTATTAAATGGTACTTCACACAGTTAGGAATGTGAGCTAGAATCACTAGGAGTAGCTGAAAATTCGGATGCCTGGGCCTATTCGCGGTGAAAAATTTATGACTCCTAGTGACTCTAGCGATATCCTAGTGATTCCTGTTAGTCTCCCAGTGACTCCAAACCACTCGCGGGCGATTGGCCCTGCCCGACAAAATGTTCACCGTGTTTAACCCTTCCTCCCCGGGTGTCATTTTAATATGACACCACGGCAGATGGGCAGGTACCCGGGTGTCATTTTAATAGACAGTAAGCTTGAAAGCCTATTCAGCTTGGTCTGAACGCCGTGCGTCCGACGCATGTAAACAAAGCCGATCGTTGCGTCACCGCACCTCCGAAAACAAGAAGGAGAAGACTTGTTTGTTATTGTATGTCTGTATGTCGTTGTTTCAGTAGTGAAAAGATCGTCGTATTGCTAACATTGCCTGAAAATGCTCTCCACTAAAATCGTCATCACAACTGAACCAGTTGACTTAGAGAGCTCTACTCAATGCCAGTCTACATATTGGAAACCGCACTACATTTATAGATGAGTGGGAAATTTATAGCAGTTAAAATTAACCAAAATACGGTAGCCTAGGCCTAGACGTTTTTCGGCCAGATCGCCCGGGTACGCCGCACTGTCATTAGGCGAGCTAGCCCGGGCCAGGAGGGTTAAAGGTCTCGCTACAAATCGGACCATTCCCAGTGACTCCCAGTTGATTCCCAGTAATCTCCAGTGATTCCCCAGTGACTCCCAGTGAGTCCTGGTGATTCTCGGTGATTCGTATCTGATTCGCAGACAGGTTTCGATTTCAGTTTCAGTTCTCACCAGCATCACCAGGACTCACTGGGAGTCACTGGGGAATCACTGGGGAACACTGGGAATCACTGGGAATGGTCCGATTCGCGGCGAGAACCTTAACCCCTAACCATTGGGTCCGACTTAAGTCCGTATCTAAAAATCTGGACTATGTGGCGGGGCCCAACTTTATACTGTGTGCAATTTTGGCGCAACATTGGCTCTGAGAGAGAGACGAGCGACGGGAGGAGCGTAGGTTACCTCATGACCGCTCGCCACGGCTGCCGTGGGCCTACTGACATTTACTCCACACACATCCACCCTCCCTCCCTCGCTACACACGTAATTTTGTAACGAAATGACCGTATTTTAGCAATTTTGCCCTTCGGTTGTACGATCGTTGCAAGACAACCAGTGATCGTAGAAGGATGGTTCAGGTGTCATTGGAAAGCTCAATTAACGGCCTTTCAGGATTACATAATTGTATTATGCTCTGGCTCTTGTTTATGCATGAAAATGAAAAAGAGCACGGAAACAAGGCCATTTATGGTAAAAAAAAAACCCGCTGGGCGCGTAGTGGAAAAAAACTGACCCGCCCGCTTGTAAGGCATTAATCACGGTGAACATTTTGTCGGACAGGGCCAATCGGCCGGAACTGGTCTGGAGTCAACAGGAATCACTAGGATATCGCTAGAGTAACTAGGAGTAATCGATTTTCACCGCGAATAGGCCCAGGAATCCGAATTTTCAGCTATTCCTAGTGATTCTAGCTCGCATTCCTGACTGTGTGAAGTACTCCTTAAGGCGCGGTTACACATACCGGAGTTGCCCGAATCGGTGACAAAAGTTACTCAGTGGAGCAACTTTTGCGCCCCAGGCAACTTTTTCGGGACCCATTTGTCACCCGAATAGGGCAACTTTTGCGTCCCGAACGTACGGGACGCATCGCCTGTTGCATGTAATAGTAGTAATGCGATAACTATATAATATGATGTGCAAGCATTAATATTCTATAATAATGCTCAATCCTTAAATATATATGTCATCACAGTATAATATTCAATACATTGGGATGAGAGAAAACGGTTTAATCAAGAAGTAGGATACAGTACGAATGCGCAATTTCAAGTTTGTACAAATTGCCTACAATATCTTTGGGCAAGAATGGGAAGAATATTCTCTCAGGGGATTAAATGTATCATATATCGGTTATTATAATCAACTTACAATTATAATTTGCAACAGTAAACGATTTGTTATAACAAAATATGAATAGTAGCTTCGTTACTGCAATGGTTAGCCTAATACTTCCTTCAGTTTACAAATTATGTATTTTGTATGCTTTGTAATCTTGATAAAATACCGTATTTATGCATTATAAGTTCGGTTAATGCGAAGTGTTAAATAGTAGGCTACTCTTTAAATAACTTAGTAGTCTACATAATCAGTATACGGTAATAGTTTGGCGTGAATTAGTAGGCTATGTCGTGGAAATACATTCTCTATGTAGCCTATAGCCTAAATATATATTGATATATATATATATTCCATATACAGTAGGTTATATTAAACTAAATAAGTTTTAATACTTCTAATGAATATGTGACAGGTGATATCCGAACCTTAAGAGCTATAAAATACCACATGGAACACATACAATCGTACATATAATACAGTAAACACAAGCAAGGAAAGAAATACTGTCACTGCCTATTTTAAATGTGTAATACGTAAAATAAGGCCTGTGATTGGCTAAACCGGGTGAGCCCGGGTCAGCCAGTCTTCTCTCTCGCTTACTTCTTGGTTTATTATTTCTTTATCTTGCTTGTGTTTACTTTATGATATATACGTTATTATTGTGTTTCCTGTGTTCTCTGAGAGCTCTTTAGATTCGGATAGTACTGTAATTTATTAAGTAATCATTAAAATTACTTAAACATATCTAGTTTAATGAATAAATAAGGAACATACAGATAATAAATAAATGATCAGGGTAATGATAAAATAGCCAATCATGAGCATGCTGCTGTTGCAACTGACTTGCACTTTTACCGACAGACGTGGATTCAATGTCGCTTGTTTTATGTAATGGTGAGCAATATAGTCATACATACCTTGGTTTTTATATATGCTCAGCTTTATCATAGGGATTGTGATGTATTAATTAATAGCGTGACGGGAAGCTAAAACGGCCGAATTAAGACCAATTAATTTCGAAGTGAGAACGAAAGAGTGTACGTGAGAGTGCCATTAAAATCTGTGCTACGAGCAACTCTGCCATGTGTAACCACTTGTTTTTGGCTCTCAGAAAAGTTGCCCGTAGCGGTAACAAAAGTTGCTTGGGTGACAAAAATTTGGGCATGTGTAACCGCCCCTTTAGCCTATACTGAGGATATGTTTATGGAAATTCACCACCAAACCCGTAAATATCTTCCTGTACCTCCTGACCAAAACGAACACAATCATGGCAGTCAAGCAAGCCAACAAGTAGAAATTCACTATCCCCATTCCTCCCAAGTCACCTCCATACAATCTACGAATTCTCTGTTTTTCCCTCAAACAGAAATCCTTTTTCATCGCCCCAGCAAGCTATCTCCAAGCCCAAACCAAGGACAAACAAACGGAGAATATCTACCCCTTCACAGGGATATCCCTTGCATAATTTTAGTGCGACTCCTAACCTCGGGCTAAATTAAAATAACTATGACCCCATGCCCCTTAAACAGTCATAAAAACCAGTGCAAACTAGTGAATAGAGGTGTAGCTAAGTGATCCCGAAGAAAGAAAGCAAGAGAGAGAGAAAGAGCGAGAGCATCATCTACCTATGCGGTGTAAAGAGCCGAGCCCCTTGGTTCAATAAGAGGGACAACCACGTGCTCGCCAGACTCTCTACCAGGCTCCTATCTGTCTTCTCAAACGTTTAAGTAACCTTGTTTTGTAAAGTGTAACGATAACTACAACAAGGGTTAATAAGATATGTTAAGATTCACGTTAACGTATTATTGAAGATGTTCTATTCTTTCCTTCTCCTAGTGCCTGTAACTCGATGTATAGAGAACATAACACACTTCTATCTTTGGGATAAATATATATATAATTCTTCGAGTATAGACTACTATATGCCTATGAAGAGTAATACATATGTTTGTTCGGGATATTATACATACACCTTGTATACGTAAACCTAGTGAACGCCTATTACATATCTTATTTGTATGTAACATCATCGGGCAAGTTAAGTTGTTCACAGAGTGTTTTACTATTCAGTCTCTTAACTTGACTATTGTTATTATCACGCTGCATGACTCACCATTCATGCCGTGTATTGTTTGAGTTATTTCTGACTGTATTTTCACGTCGCGTTAACTTTCCACCCGGCGAGGATATTTCAGTCACGCATACATGACTATTATATTTATTTAACCTATCAGTGAATTTATATTCATTATTATTACTCATTGAGTTCTTTGAGTTTAATCTCTTATATACGCTGAATTAACGTAAAAGTTAATTATAAATGAAACCGTATTTTATTTTCCATAAACTCATTGCTGTATGTCTGTCGTCGTCACAGTAACTATTATTTACCCTCAGTGGGAAGCTATCTCGCATTCGCCATTTTCTATCAGAATACCGTTTATTGTTTGAGACTAACATCTCTGTGTACACTTACTTGTGGTTATTGTAGTAACATTGTATTTACTCTATGTACTAATAATAACTTAATTTATATATTACTAGACCATTATTATTCTAGTGTTTAATCATATTTATACTTTTTTATTTATGTTCGATTGAAGAGTTAATTTCCATATTTTTTTGTCTTCTATATTCCTACTACTCCCTCTCGGGCATAGGCTGAGAGCCTGCACATTCACCGCTCAACACGGTGAAGCCCGTGAGGTCTTGTTCCAGCCTAAGAAGTGAGACAAGTGAAGCACGAGCTACAACCAGCCCTCGCCAACCTGCCATCGCAGACGCGCGGCTCTTGGTTGCCCACTCTGGCTCGAAGGCTGCTTCGCCTTTATGCTTCACTGTCTCACTTCCTAGACTCGGACCCTCACTCCCAGAACGCCACCTATTGAGCAATTAAATCACTAGGCATTGCCCCCCTGTAGCATATTTTGAATATGGGAATATTCATACACTGCTATTTAATCAGGAACAATGCGGGTATTTTTTTGTTGGCGTTTCGGTGGACTTTGTGGTAATGCACTGATACTAGGTACAGCACAAATTCAATCCCAATAATATCTTCCCATTGACACATCAGGATTTGAACCCGGGACCTTTGGATTACCAGTCCAGTGGAAAGACCACTCCACCACACCTCCCTTATGATATTCAACCTTTATTTATGTTATTCAGATCTATGATTGTACCCTAGCTATTAAGGGATACAACTTGTGAACCTTGATTGTGTATTTTGTGTACATTGATTATCATTGTTGTGTACCTTATAATATTAAGTGATCTGTAGCTGTAAAAGCTGTGTAGCCTGTGATGATTTTTAAGGCGGCTTTGTTTTGAATGGTCTGTAAGGTCTTGTGATGTGTTTCAGCTAGGTTTCAAGCTCAGGCAGGGTTTGCATATTCCATTGCTGATCTTATATATTGTTTGTATACTGTGGTGGTAGTTTCTTTGTTGTGAGGGCAAGTGACCTGAGGGCGTTAAATCTGGGTGTCAGTTTGTTTTTGATGGTTTGTGATATGTTGTCTGAATGTTAATAACGTATCATATGTTACACCTAGGATTATGTGTGTGTGTGTGTGTGTGTGCTAAGGAGGTGTTGTTTATGGTGAGGAATGGGGCATTTCTGTGTTCGGCTGTCCAGCTTGTGAGGCGGATTTCTGTGAAGGATTATGTGGTTATTTAGTATCATATATTATATTGAACACAAATAAAATAAAAGTTAAATAATTTATAGCCTACCTTATGGCATGGATTTATTAAGGAGACGATGGTTAACAGTTGTCTCAACCCATGATAGCCTAACTACCAGAAGCTTTAACTAAACATTGTATACATGGTCATCTATATCTATGACTTAGCTATATTTAGGGTCCTGGCGTAGTTTCGAAGAATTCCGTCTTCGATAGTAAGGGTTAATGTCCGGGCCTGGCGTGGGGAATGTTGTGGGAGGTCAAGGAAGCAAGTCTTGACGGTCTAGAGGTATATTAGCGTCTGGTCTAAATTAAAACTTTCCGACTCTAAGTATAATATATACTATTTGTTTTACCAAGGGTTCATTCCCTCTTCACTTAATCATATAAAAAAAATAAGCTTTTTGCTATATAAATATTAATGTAAATATCGTTTTACAATGATTTAGTAATCATATTATCCAGGAGTTCAGGATATTACAGCAAATTGTGGATCGCATCTGCGATCGTGGAAAATTCAAACCTAATCCCAAATATGGTACCTCTTAATTTAATCATACATGGTTTTATAACTAAATTAACTTGACCAAGGTAATATTATAGTTCTAAATTACTTAATATTAATTATTCTTTACAATATTTACAATCACCAGGGTCTGGAAGGAAATATTTCACTTTAATGAGGTTACCCTAAACGAAGGCTATTGCTATAATTTCCCAGATACCGGTTTAGTCAAATTATTTCTTTCATATTGGGGCCCGGCAAAGTATGATGTGTTGCATCATGTTATGTGCCTACGG
The DNA here is from genome assembly GCA_032716605.1 of Paralithodes platypus. Lineage (NCBI taxonomy): Eukaryota > Metazoa > Arthropoda > Malacostraca > Decapoda > Lithodidae > Paralithodes > Paralithodes platypus. The sequence goes on from CM064554.1 coordinate 30,092,447, forward strand.
CTAACAAATCACACCAATTTTTTTGAGATCCAGCAGCAGCTGCTCGTTGTGGTCTAGGTCCCCTTACTACTATGGGTTGCTGTTCTTCCTCCGGTTGGATGGTGAGCTCCATAAATATGACCCGATCAATAGTCCGGAGAGTTGTTTGTCCTCGTGATAACATTTTAACTGATCTCTCCTTCGGGATCAAGATACACTTCTTGGATCTTTGCCAAGGGCCATTTGGAGTGAGGTTGGTCCATTTTCAACAAGACTATGTCTACCACCTCAGGTTTGCGATGGTTACTAGCAGAATTCGCTCTATAATACCTTTCTCGTAGGCTTAAGATATATTCTGATGCCCACTGCTTGTTCCAGGCATTCAGTTTCTTGCAGAGTTTATGGTAGCTTCGTCGCAAGTGTATGTCTGCTTCATTAACGGTGGGATCCATTAATTCCTCTGTCACATCCAAACGGGGTACTGAGTCAAGTCGTCTACCATATAACTAATTCTGTGTACTCTGTTACGCACATAAACTATGTGACTATCATCCTTAGCTATCCAGTGCAAAGATATCTCACTATCTGTCCATATATATGTCTCACCTATAAAGGGAAAATACCATTTAAATATGTCGCTAACAGAGTTCCTAATTCAACAGCGGTCAGCTCCAACTGTGAAAGGGTACTTGTTTTAATGGCACTACTCGTGACTTGGACATAATCAAAGTAGATCGAACTTCAGTGACACAATAAGCTACTGCACCATACGCCTTAAATGAGGCATCACAAAATACATGCAATTGAGCACACTCATTATCAGAGATAGGATCGCATCTTCTAGGACACTTGAGTGAAGTCACCTTTTCATATTCTGCAATTTGCTCCCCTCTTCAGTATACTTTTTAGATAATGGAGTACCCCAATGCAGTGCTTCTCTCCAGGCTTCCAGAACTAAAATTTTCCCTTTAATTGATATGGAACTAAATATGCCAAATGGGTCAAACATCATAGAGACCTGACTTAAGAGCGTGCGTTTTGTGAGTTTTACATTGAGCTTTAGAGACATCTCTTCAGTAGTCGTTTTCCACTGCAATCCAAATACTGGTTGACATTCTGGTATTTGGTAGTCAGGATAGTCTCCTCTTATTTGGTCCAAAAGAATATGAGTTTGAATTCCAACTTTGTAGTGGCATATTGGCTTTATTACATTCTTGCCTTGCTAAATTGTAGATTACAATCGCCTCTTCTCCACTGTCGGCAACGCCCTGAAGATTACCCATGTAAAACAGTTGACCCATTTCTGGTTTATCTGTTTTCTGGAAATTATATCTCAAAGTGCTGCACAACAAGAAAGGGCTAGAGCAGGAACCAAATAACACTGACCGAAAGCAGTATTTTTTTATACGCCCGCCAGGCTGAAAAAGATATTCAGGCCGAAGGAACTTTGTGAATTTGCGGTCCTGCTCCTTTAACTCTATTCTCAAAAAGGCTCTGGAGATATCCGCCACAAACCCAAATTTCTGTGGCCTGAATTTGAATAGTACATCACCCAGTATTTCAGTTATATTTGGTCCTACATAGAGACAATCATTTAGACTTGCTTCATTTTTCGCTGCTCAAGCACTGCAGTTAAATACCACTCTGATAGGGGTACTACTGGAGTTCATACTTACAGCATGATGAGGAAGGTAATGACCCTCTTTGTGGTTTATTTCACCTGGGACCTCCTCAATAAAGTCATTCTCCAACTGATCTTGAATTATTTTATGATCAATTTCCAGTCGTTCAGGATGTTGACGCAACCTCTCCATCAATTTATTCAGTTGATATCTTGAACTCTGGTAGTTCGTTGGTAATTCAGGGGAATTTATCTTCCGTGGAAGTCCTACCCAGTACTGGCCATTCTTATCCTCAACTGTGTCTAGGTAATGGTTATATGTTAAAATGTCTTTACGGGCGGGAAGATCTGCTTCTATATCTAAAGTGTCCAGTTCCGAAAGTTTTGTGAACAGGTTCTTGTTGTTCCTCCAGAATATCTCCTACTTGTGATGGAATTAAATCTGCACCAACTCTAGCCACCACCAGAGATTGTGCAGGAGTCGCAAAGACTGGATCCATCTGGTTGTCCGATTCACTTGGGCCGCATGTGGGTAGAGATCCCATTATTATGTATCCACCTGATGAGGAAATTAACTGTATACCATGTTTCCGAATAATTTTTCGTAAGAAGCGTCCACAATAGTCGGAGCCGATGATCAGTTGAATTGGACCTACTACGTCAGACTCTATATTACGGTCTGCTAGTTGTACACCACTCTCTGTTAAGTAGTCAGGTGCTTCATTCAAACCCTTATTTACCACAGAAATTTTCATGTCTTCCTTAACCACCGCTGTCACCTTACATTTGTATTTGCCTAATCCAATCAGGATTTTAGCCACATCAAATGTTTGCGTTTCCTCACTTTACTAGAATCCAGTTATTGACATGTTCACTCTCCCCACTGTTGGCATATTGATGGCTCTGAGAACATCTCCCGCAATGAAGGTTTTTGGGCTCCAGTATCAAAGAGTGCTTTGACTGGCATAGCTTTTTTCCCTCTGTTCAGTTGAACCTCGGCTGTAGGAGTAGCTGCCGGCGTATGCATTGGGTTTCCCGTGGTCCGGGTCATATTCACATTTGTAGTTTTGGGTTGTACTTCACTTGTCTTGGGACACAAAGGTGTATGATGTACACCAGTCTTGCACCGAAAACATGTATTTAATTTACTAGCACATTTCTCAGTATAATGTCATGAGCTCAGGCAAACAAGACACTTCCCTAGTTCGATGAGTCATGGAAGTCTAGCCTTAAGATCTGGGTAAGTCCTACAATACACTGTGGAATGTTGTTCCGAACATAACATACACACCTTCCGCGTTTCTTGTTTTACCACTGGTGTGGGCTTAATCTCTCTGGTTACTTCTTGGGTCACTGCATGCATGTAAAGATTGAAGAGTGAGGGTGACAAGACGGATCATTGCGGGACTCTGTTTGCGAAGTTTCTCATGTTAGATTACTGACATCTAGTGGTTTTATAAATATAAACAATCTCCCATTGTCAAAAGGGCATTACATTTGTCAAAAGAAGCGAATATATAGTGGTTTTGGTTAAATTGTTCTGAGAGGCAAATGTCTTAAAACCAGTTTTACTATAATCGTGCCCAAGTGTTGTTCTGTGTCAGGTATGGGGATGGGGGATGGGGGTGGGGGGGGGGGGGGGCAGAGTATGAATTAAGGAGTAGTAGGGCCTATGTGTACGAGTGCGTATATGTGTGTCTATATGTGCGTGTGTGTATTCATTTTTAAGTAGGTAATTAGGGAGCTACGAGGACACCTTAATATTGTCTTGGTTCCCCCCAGAACTCACTCAGCGAAAACAAACACCAGAACTCTCGTGTGTTGACTCCAACTACCAACCCACCGGCCTCCCTGTCTAACTTATTCTCTATCTCTCTTTGGCTGTAGTGGCTCTCTGTTCGACTTACACTGACTCACTCTCACTCTCTCTCTCTCTCAATGCTCAGCCCTAACAAATCACCATCCAGCCTTCTCATTCATCCCTCTTTCTTCCCTCCTTCCAACTACATAATAAATTGCTTATAAAGTGCACAACCTAACATTACAATTCCCTCACACAACACTCTTGTACAATATAAATCAATACCTCTTGGATATCGAACATCTTTGATGGACCTTCGTGAGAAATCTAGAGATGGGGGATATTTACCCCTTCATTATACGGTGTTTCCAGGTTTTAGTTTATTGAGCTATAATATGATGATTATATCAAATTTAGGACGACTTTGCAAGTTACAGGATGTATTAAAATTATACTCTTGTCATAATCATCATAAATCGATTTGATGCTACGAGGCAAGTTTAACAAGAACACCTATTTACTAGTAACTTAAAATAGGCAATTGTATATATTTGCAGAAGAGTCAATAGTCTTCACATTGCATAGGTATTCAAAGATCCTATAAATGCAGTTGAAGGTTTTGTAAATCATGCAATTATCATAAAATATATTAATAGGAAAGAAACAGCGTAGGCTGCAACATTTATGGTTAAAAACACATGTGCAGATATGGTCCCAGGTTTATTCAACGTTTCGCCTTCTACGGCTTCTTCAGGAATACAACATAATATGGAAGTACAGTCAACTTATAGTCCAAGCTCTGAGAAAACAACTAAACAGAATTAAATAATTGGTGTAGCAATAGGATACTAAATGAAATAAAATACCGCATGAACAATATGGGAAAGAGTCACCTAGCCTGGTTTTATGTTCGTTAACATTATAGCTAAGTATTTGGCTAAAGAAAAGAAGCCATTATTCAAGTTCATGGAAGAACACAAAGAACACAACACGAATATGGAAAAATTTAGATTGGGCAATGCGATGGTAATACATAGGTTAGACACGGGGCACGGTATAAACTATGACGAAGCTAATTATTAAGCTAGTAAAATGCGAAACTGATACACGTAAACGGAGATGTTTTGAATCGGCTCATATTGTTTTAAACGACACCATGAACTTGAATAATGGCTTTTTGTCTTTAGCCAAATCCTTAGCTATAATGTTAACGAACATAAAACCAGGCTAGGTGTCTCTTTCCCATATTGTTCATGCGGTATTTTATTTCATTTCATTTCATATTGCTACACCAATTAGTTCATTGTGTTTAGTTGTTTTCTCAGAGCTTGGACTATATACAAGTTGACTGTACTTCCATATTATGTTGTATTCCTGAAGAAGCCGTAGAAGGCGAATCGTTGAATAAACCTGGGACCATATCTGCACATGTGTTTTTAACCATAAAATATATTATTAACTTCTGTAGTAGTAGTTTCATATTTTATCCTTAACCCACTGAAGCCCAGCTAGGTTTGAATAAATATACATCGAGAGACCAGCTTATATGGCCTTTTTTTGTTATATATATATATATATATAGCTTAAATAGGTGAGACATGAAAAAAAAAACAAAAAAAAAAACACTCACCTCGGTCATTTGGGGGTCCTATGGAGGGGGGGGTGCAGCCTAAGTCATCAGCTGATGCAGGGCGGCCTTCAAGCTTCCCGCCCAGCTACACACAGCTGAGCGTGGCAGCATGGCAGATGTACGATGCGTCCAATTTTCGAGTGACGTTTTTTTACACCACCCGAGCATCATGTGTGCCTTCATAGTTCAGATACTAGCAACATGTATCAAATATTGTCATTGTAAGTGAAGTTACAGTGTGATAAGTGCATAGATTCAAGTTTTATAAGTGTGGAGGGTGTGGCAAGACTCGCGCGCGTTCATGGTTACCATGACAACTGGCGGGCTAGCGGCCACCTCGTTCATGCACTCACGCACGTACACACTAACCAGCTGAATGGCACCAGACCTCCCCTTCACTCACTCTCACTTTTATTATGCCTCTCTCACGTACTCTGTTTATTGATTTTATACTTTACAGTATATTTTATAGTTAGAATATTATTATTATTTTGAGTGTCACACATTGTTGTAGGCACCTTTGACTTAGAACTATGGGTTTTGACCTATTCTTAGTGGGGAGACAAGGGAAGTGGTGGTGAAGGCAGGGGGAGTTGGGGAGGACCACTGTACACATAAACTTGCTGTGTACGTAGCAACATGACACTATCTCGTCTCTTCATACCCCTACCATGACCTGGCGGAATTTTGAGGAATGCCTGGGGTCTGTGTCATCCTCCTCCTCCTCTTCCCCACTTGGTGGGGAGTCAACTATGGTATAGGAAGCGTTAGGGGAGTGATAAACATAGCGAGGCGACGATGTAAACAAGGTAACTGGGCCAGGAGGGAGGTGGGAGGCCGCCCAGTCCTTCCACTCCTACGCTCTCTCTCCCCACTCCCCACCGCGGCAGGACTTGGGTATTGCCATTTGATAAGTATTGCCACAGTTGTGCAACATCATAAGGTATATCCCATATGAATTTGAACCCTCTAGCTGCCATAGAATAAGAATAAATAAACACAAAAGTGGCGGTGGGATAAGTGGGTAAGCTGGCTTTCCCCATTAACCCTTACTCACCTGCGCGATTGGGCTAGGGGGTTGCACGTACCGCCACTGTTTGATAACATCATAAGGTAGTTTCCCATACCATCCTCAGGCCTCTAGCTACCATAGGACAAGAGTAAATCATTTCAAAGTAGCGGACGCAACCTATGCGGCGCTGGGGTTTAGCGTTACATACATTGCCGACGCATACGCTGTGGCGCTGGGGTTCCGTGGGTTAATTATCCAAAACATTAGTTGCTAAGTGACAATGCCTTTTACCAAGAGAGAAATATAAGATTATACCATTATTACAATATTACATTTGTATATAATAATACAAATTTGGCAAGCTAATTAATCTGTAAATAATTTAACTAATGTCTGCTATCAAACTCATTACGCCTACGCTCTCCAACTTGTATCACTTGTTAAAATATGCATCGTATGTTTTTATCAAAATATATAACACTTTTACTTGAATTATATGTAGTTTATTTTTAATGTAATGTTAATGATAAAAAACATTATTAACCCTTACGGCCCGGGCAGCATTTCTAAATGATGCTGCGGCAGATGGGCCGGAGCCCGGGTGTCATATTAAAATCCCTATGCTTGAAAGCGTGCTTCGAAATTCGCACGGCGAAAATTTCCTTTGCAGGGGCGATCGCAGCGCCACCAAGCCTCAACTACTACCGTTATCAGTTCCTACGTGCCCGCCATAGCGAATTATAGCAAAAAAATGTCGTCCGACGCGTCCGATTCCGTGCAACCTCCTGTGCGCCCCATTGCTACCCCGCTCGCTACGGCTACGCCTGTTGCAAGCGAGAAGAAGCAACAACGTAAGAAACCAGAGGCATTATTGAGTGATAGTGCGATTGAGAGAGAACTTTTTGCCATCGAAGAAAGCAGTGGCGAAAGCTTGATCGATAAAGAACAATTTATTAGTGCGAGTGAAGACTATGATTTTGTAGGGTTTGAGGGTGATGACAATGTTGATTTGTTTGAGGGAGGAGACAGTAGTCATGATCCTGATGTGGAAGTGGTGAATGAAGGTGAAGTAGAACTTCCGAGTGTAATTGAGCCTAGGCCTACCCCATCCCCATCTTTGCTTGGTCAGCCTAGGCCTACCCCGGGAGCTTCGCCTTCCCCTTTGCCTGCCCGTACGCCCTTGAAAGTGGGCAAATACTTTTATAAGCAAACATTGATGAAAAGTGCAGCCAAGAAAGCACCCAGGGCAGCAGAAGAAGCTAGGGAAGGCGATGACAGTGAAAGTGACGCCGACCCTGGTCTAGCGACCACCCGCATTCCTTTGTCATGACGCCTTGACCCGGGACGCCGTGCGGGTCACCTACAGCCCTCTGCTTCATCTCTCCCTCAGGATGTGCAAAGGGCCTCTTCAAGTGGTACTAGTAGGGCGGCATTGTCCTCCCACAGTGTGCCACCACAGCCCTCACATCGTAGAGCATTGTTTGGAGGGAAGAAGCCCTCGGCTTGCCGCAAAAGGAGCCCAACTCCCGAGGATGAGGCTCCTATTGTTCCACCTCCCGCAGCCTCCCGCCCCCCACGCCGCCGATGCCCGGTCACTTCTTCGCCAGAATTGTCCCCCGAAAAAGATGCTGACGACCCCAACATTGCCCCAGATGACCTGACATCACCTGAGGAGGAGGAGGAGGACGAAGAGGATGTGGAAGAAGAGGAAATCCCAACATGAAGAGTTCGAGGGCGAGGTCGTGGGCTTGCGGCTCAGCCTGTTGACGCCGCTGCCGCTGCCCCTGGGCGTGGGCATGGGGGGCGTCCGCGTGGGCAAGGGCGTGTGCCTGCGCATGCACGCTCATCTAACTTGTTTGTCTGGACAGAAGGGGCAGATTTTGAGCCAGATTGTCCTGCCTTTTAAGAGCAGCAGATTGGCTCAGGGGTGGCACCAGCATATCCCTGTGCTACCCCTAGTGAACTTTTTTGTGGCTTCTATGACAACGAAGTCATGGAATACCTCGTCGAGGAAACAATCATCACCAGGAGATCTGTGCTAACTTTCTTGGCAGGAAGACCAGTGCCAAGATGGTGGCATGGAGAGCTGTCACTGTGGCAGAACTGTATGTGTTTCTGGCACTTACTATGCTGATGACACACATCAGGAAGCACGCTCTGGCTGATTATTGGATAACTGCCGACCTCATCACAACTCCAGGTTTTTGGAAAGTACATGTCCAAGGACAGGTATTTTGACATCCTCTCGTATCTAACCTGACCAACAACGTGGCAGTCCACCTTCCCGACGCACTATGGAAAATCAGGAAGCTGTATGACATGATACGTCATCGCTTTACCACCTACCTGATTCCATTTCAGAAGATGTGCCTCGACGAGTCTCTGGTCCTGTTCCGTGGTAGGCTGCATTTCAGACAGTACATCCCGTCGAAGAGACACCGCTTCGGCATCAAGCTCTTCGTCCTCTGCGACTGTAAGACGGGGTATGTGCTGGACTTTGTGGTCTACAGCGGCAGTGGTGGCAAAATTGTGACTGACCACGACATTGGATTTGGCGGCGCTGTCGTGCAGAAAATGATGGAGAAACATTTCCATAAGAACCACATTCTCTACACTGACAATTACTACACGTCACCCACCCTAACCAAGTACCTCCATGACCGCAAGACCGGAACTGTCGGGACAGTCAAGGCCAAGAGGAAGGGCATGCCAACATACCCAAAGAAGACCAAGAAGACGGACATCTTCCACAAGAAGAGTGGCCCCATCCTCTCTATCCACTGGCATGATCAGCGGAAGGTCAACCTCTTCACCACATGCCACAAGGCAGAGATGGTCGCCACAGGGAAGGTGGACCGAAAAAACAAAAACCCCATCCAGAAACCAGCTGCTGTCCTGGACTATAACCTGAATATGCGTCTCATCGATAAGTCCGACATGCAGATGGGCAATATGAACAAGTGAAAGTGACACTAAAATATATATTGTAGCCTACCTAGTAATACATATAAGTGAAAATGACACTATCAATGACCATAGTCCAGTATAACAATAATAACTACTATAATAATAACAATAACACTGAGTAAAAGTGAAAGATACACAAATAACTTCATAAAAATAACTTTATTGAGTGAAAATAGCATAATAATTATAATAAATGGCAGAATAAACAATAAAAACTCTCAAATCGCTTCCCGGCATAATTGCGGGTGGGGCGACGAGTGCAACAGTGCGTCGTAGCCGGGACCGCAGTTGAGTGTTCGGACGCGCCGAGGTAAATACGCGCCAAACGTTACCACCACTAACATCGCCAATAACTCCAGAACCAGTTGAGATAGAGAGCTCTACATAACGCTAGTCTACGCCACAAGGTAATGCGCACAGTTTGACGTCTGCTTCATCATTGTAGCTCTTGTATTAAAGGAGATAGGGTTTTGTTTACGTGTGTCATTTTTCTGCCAGATTGCCCGGATACGAGCTCCGTCATTTAGAAAGGCAGCAGGGCCGGAAGGGTTATTGAACGAATGCATTTTCAGATTTTGTTTTTCTATGTGAGTCATTGGGACAAAAGGCAGAACTGCCTGTGGCGAGTGCCTTCCTCAGAGTTGAAAGAATGACAGGGCTAAAATCAAGGGACGTTCGAGCCAAAATGCCTGGACACACAGAGTTTTAAGCAATTTAAGACATAGGAAGAGGAAAAGACTGATTCAGGGAGATAGTTCCAGAGCTCACCTGTTAAATAGAAGAAAGATTAAGGCTAATGTTTCACTCTTGGGTTGGAGAGTTGCACAGAGTAGGGGTGTGATTGTGTTTCAAGATGGGTGTTATATGTTCTATGAACAGGGGGTAACAAACATCGAGAGAGCTCTGAGGAACACTGATTATTGTAATAGCACTATAATAGTGAGAGAGATGTGTTATGCCGGGTTGTAATCCAACTGGCTTCAGTATTATCTAGGCCTAATGTCAATTCAGGTTTTGGATATTTAGATTTGCAATATTGCTCAACAGGGACCCATCGAGCGCCGCGAATATCACAATTATATACTCAATCAGGCAACCAAAACACAATAAATACACAGGGTAAATTATACTCTCCTTTATTCAATTGCATGAGGGTTATATATGGGATCGATACTCCACTATTATATAGAATAGGTAATATGATACTGGCAGTACATAAGAGAGATTATCTAACTTACTCTCGAAATAGAATAATATGCACTTGGTTATTTGTATAGGTAACTGTGATTTTTTTTTTTTTTTTTTTTTTTAAGAGACAATGAACGGAGGAAGGAAAAACACAGATAAAACAAAAAGGTCCATGTGCCTAAAGGCATCCTCCATTCATAACATGTTTGTAACAACTGGATTTAAACTTTTGTAGATTGTAAGTTTGTGGAAAGCAACTGGAGGGAAGTGAATTCCAAAGAGTAGTAGTTCTAGGGATAAATGAATTTTGATAAGCAGAAGTTTTGCATTGTGGAGGAGAAAGTGTAAATTCATGGGCGCTCTCAGCTGCCCTAGTTCTACGGGGAAAGATGTGGAGAGGCGGCACAATTTAAGCAAGTTACTCGGAACAATTGCTGTGAAAATATCTGTAGAATAATGCAAGGTTTGCAACGTTTCTTCGTATGGATAATGTAGGAAGGTCCTGTGTGATTGCAGGGTTATTGATTAATCTAATAACTTTATTTTGAATTTTGTCCAACTGCCTCAATGCAACCACTCCACTTCCACTCCACAGAGGTGAACAGTAATCCATCTGAGAACGCACATGACTTTTATATATTACGGCCAACTGCTCGTCAGTGAAGAATTCTCGAACTCTGTACAGAAGTCCCAGTTTTTTAGAGGCATTCTTAGCAATGCTTCTAACATAATGTGTCCAGCTCAAGTTAGTAGTTAATGTTACACCGAGAATGTCAATACTAGGGGAAGTGGGAATATTTACATCATTAAAAAATATATGGGAGTCAGTGAGATTCTGTCGCTTAGAAAATTGAATGTACTTGGTTGTCTGTGCATTAAAGGAAACTAGATTCTCTTGTCCCCATTCATTAATTCTAGAAAGGTCCTGGTTCAGAGAAATTGCAGTGTTTATTTTTGAATTTATAAGATCGGGTTGGGTGAAAGAATTGGTAAATGTGAAGGAACTGTGGAGTGTTGAGTCATCTGCGTAGGAATGTATTGGATTATGAGTGGTAGATATGAGATCATTGATATGAATGAGGAACAGAGTTGGGGCCAAAACTGATCCCTGGGGAACACCAGCATTTATTGAGTGAAATTGAGAATAAAGGCCATCTACCTTTACACATATTTTTCTGTTATGAAGATAAGAAGAAATTAGTGGAACTAATGATGCAAGGCCGTAGTGTGACATCTTCGACAATAAGGATTGATGCCAGACTCTATCAAATGCCTTTGATATATCCAGTGCTATTGTATGTGTTTCACCATGTTGGTCTGTAGCTTGGTTGATTTGATGCGTAAGAAGGCAAAGAATGTCTGCAGTTGATCGACATCGTCTAAAACCATATTGCCTATCACTGATTAATTTATTATTCTCAAGATGCTTAATTATGTGATTATTTAATATACAGAATAATACAGACAGAGATACACATAGACCTAAGTTCACAAATGATAATATCTATGAGAATCGAGTGTCTAGCGTGAAGTAATTTGGCATGTACACGAACGGCTGAGAGAATATCGTTCAGCCGCGCGGGTAAGGTTGGGGGCAGGGAGGTTTGAGACAACAAAATCGTTTTGCCGCGCGTAGGTAGATGTCACAGCGTAGTCTTAACCTATAAGTCAAGTCGACTGCGGGGGTGGAAAATAATTATATATCTAAGTGCAATCTTAACTTGCCGATTAAAGCGAGGCGGTTGACTTTATGATGGGAGGAAAGGTAAGTTAAATCGGAGTTTAAGGATATAAGGGTTATTGCCAATATTCGTTCACACGTGATATGAATAAAAACATTACGTGTATATGAACTCAATTCACACAATTAGGAATTCAGATTATAAATAGATATACAGAGAGAATCAAAATATATCACATATGCAGACAATTATAATCGAATAAATACAGCATCCAGGGGGCTGGGGGGGGCACTTGCCCCCCCCAAGACTCAGCTGGCCCCCCCCACAAGGTCTGGCTTCCCCCCCCCCCATCACCCACAAGTCCCAACTTCGTTATGAAATAACTCATCAGACTTCTAAGAGTTGGTTATAAACTTTGTCTAGATAAATATTTCATAACGCATAACGGAAGCACGAGGACCTATTTGATGTATTCAAAATTCTGAACACATTACCCATTGCCTTTTCTGAGATACTCAGTATGTTGCGAATTTTGCTAACCATTCCAGTTACTACTGCTGCCAATGAGAGATTTTTTTCTGTTGTAAAACTAGTAAAAACCTACCTTAGAACAACCACTGGGGATGATCGCCTTTGTAGCTTAATGTTAATGGCCACTGAAAAGAGAATGGTGAAGTCATTTGATATGGAGGATCTAGTGGATGATTTTGCTCATCTGAAGCATCGTCGCTACCCTTTACTGTAAATACAGTTAGTTACAAGACAAGACATTAAATTGGATATTGGTGTGTCAAATATGTTTACTTATTGCATTATCATAATTTGAATGTATATCTATAAAGGAATTTCAGTAGCTGATGAAATTATAATTTGGTTAATAAGGCAAGAGTTATTTTATTCTTAGTATTTATATTGGTAAAAACCTATTTGTTTTGTTTGATTTTGTTTCAGCTTTCTGGAAGAAAAAAACACAATACAGTAATTACCTACTGTGATATTATCTAGTTATCATGCATTTAAGGCCAGGAACGCAGGGCTTTGGTTCCATGTACGTAGTGATAGGACTGATGGTATTGGCAATACCCCAAATCACCCCAAAACCATGTCCATTGGACCATTGCATGGGAGAGGGTGGGGATTGAGAACTATTGGTGCATATGAAATACAATATGAATGTAGATAAAATCAGAAGAGACTAGAGTATAATGTAAATCTGTTATCTTTATTATGAACAAAAGGGTCAAAAAATAAATCTTTTACATTAATATATAACCATATCATGAAATTAACAAAACATAAAATTAATTAATCTTTTGTTTTCTTGACATCCACTTTTGGGACAAATGAAAAATATTTATTTGGTTACGTTTGGTTAGGTGAGTTATATCTGGTTTAGTAACTAAGCTCAAAATAGGCATATATTTAACGTAACACAATATACTTAGCTTTACCTATTATATATATATATATTGCTTTATTTTCCTCAACATAGCTTGGCATATAACATAAAAATGCTCCTAGCAATACACACATTTCGAAAAATTTCGAACACCCACGCTGCTTAGGCTCGCGCCCCCCCCCCCCCCCCATTGTAATTAGGAATGGCCTCATAAACAGCCTTTGGCCCCCCCCCCCTCAAAGACAAGCTGAAATGACGCCACTGACAGCATCGATAAGAACGCATAAAAAATGACGTGAACAGATAGGATAAAACCACTTACTATCTAGAATGGTTGTACACGACGAAGTTGCACTAAAGGATTACCAACAATGGTGTACAAGGAGTTCTGAATATATTAACAAGTTCCTAAAAGAACGCAGAACGAGTAGCGTTAAATTCGTACCTAAAATCGGGTAGAATAATTATTATATTATCGAAGAAATATATCGATCTTGACTTGAAGGTCAAATGTTAGGTAAACTGGAGGAATAATCAATCGGAATTCCTAAAGATGTATGGAAAGAATTATATAATCCGACTAACGTAGATTATTAGAATATTCACTATAACTGGTATATCTGTGGATTAAGTTAAGGAATAATTCATAACTCGACGGAGAGGGGATTTTACTTTCAAATGGAAAGGAAAGAAATACTTTAATTTACCACAAGCAAAGATAAAGAATAATACTTAAATTGGGCGTTGGTTCTAGGTATGTAGAAGATTTATAGTTATAATCACTTCACGGTATACACTCAGACTTCGACTTTGTTTATATATAGAATAGTTTGACACATGAGAGGAAAATCTGAGAGTATTCAATATAACTGATGCTTGTAATGATGAGTATGTAATGTAGGTAAAGATTATAATTTTGAAGGATGAACACGAAGTATAATTATGATCTCGTACTCAAGGAATCACTGTACGGATCTATATTAATTAAATTCACACTTACTACAAATTCACTAAAGATCTTAGGCACAGATCTAGACGAAATCAAATTAGGAATACTCGCATATTTTACCTTACCTTACAACGATAACCAACAACATTAGACACTTAGGGACACTTAGGGCAAAGGAAGAAGTATCCTAAAGTCAGAGTCTGGTCGACGTGGACTCAGAGTCTGAAGGGCGGTACGTCAGGGGCACAGCCTTCTTCCCAGGGGCAGAGAAAGGCGAGTCGGGGCTGGACTTCTGGAAGGCTTCACATTCTTGCTTAAATCCGCTTCAGGCGGTACACCAGTAGAAGGCGGCAGTCGTGTTTTGCCTACTTTTCTTCAGGAAAAGTAAGACTATGTTCGACTTATTTTTACTGTTCAACTTACTGGATTTCAATTACATAGGGGCATGTGGATATCGTTTTAATGGTTATAGTGAAGGTAATACTTAGCCTAAAATTACAGGTCAGATATTGAAGGGTGCATGTGGAGATTCTTAATCTCGTGATATATATTATTTATTTCTAGGAGTTATAATGGTGATATAATGGAGGATTTCCTGTTCATATGGAATTCTAACTTTTAGTCTTGTGCATGCTATAGTTTTTATATGGAACACTGGATCTAAATTATTCCCATTCCTGTGGGAAGGTATTATCGAGAGGTGGCTGGGGTTCCCACTTATATCGATATTGGTGAGGCTCTTGATGTTTCATTTGCATTAACATATCCTCATTATAGTTTAAGTCCGGTTGGAGCGGCATGATAGGCCGTGTCGTTTTGAGTCGGCCGCTGTTATTGGAGGAGCTGGAGCTCTAAGGATTCGTCCGGGCCCGAACTCCTTTAATTGGGGGACTCTTCCATTCCCCCGGAATTAGAGCATGGGCTGGTCCGGGGAGATGGGTAGACTTATCCATTTCTGGAATTTCTGGTAAATTTAAATACATATGTTGCATCTACCGTTCTCCAAATACTCCTCCAGAGCAAAGTCTTTTTGAATCTCTGTCCTCACAACTCAGTGTCCTCAACTTAAATGCTTCTTCTGAAATCACTGTGTTGGGTGATTTTAATATCCATAATGTTGAATGGCTCACTCATTCAGCCAGGACTGATGATGCTGGTCTTGAATGTGAGCTATTTGCAGACTCATTTAATCTCACTCAAGTAGTCAACCAACCCACCCGTGTACCAGATAATCCTAATCATAATTCCCACCTACTGGACTTATTTTTAACAACCAATTCAGAAAATTATGATGTTACAGTGAGGTCCCCGCTTTGATCTTCTGATCACTGTCTGATACAGGCCACCTGTCTATCACCTACCACACCTTCCCACTCTGAACCTGTTTTGGTGACTAAATGGCATTACGATAGGGCACACTGGGAGGGTCTTCAAGGTTTCTTTATTGATATTCCCTGGACCTCTTTCTTTTCTAATGATGCACACTCCACCTTGTGCCACATACAAGATTTTGTAAAAATTGGAAAGGAAACTTTTATTCCTCATCAAAAGTACAGTAAAAGATATAATTCACCTAAATGGTTTGACCATAATTGTGCTAGAGTAACTGAACAAAAAGCAATAGCCTACAATGCATACACAAGATCAAAAACACATGAAGCCTTTAATTACTTTAGAAACATCAGAAATCATGCCAAAACTTTATTAAACCTAACTAAATCAAACTTTCTCCACAAGCAGGCAAATAAACTTCTAAATAATCCAAATGATAACAAAATATTTTGGTCTACTCTTAACTCATTTAAATCCAACTTCACTACTGCTTCATCCATTCCACCATTAAAATCTCCGACTGGCAATCTTGTAAGTGATCCACGAGGTAAAGCTAACCTTCTTGCGGATATTTTCTCCTCCAACTCAACCTTAGATGAAATAAATCAAGATGTCCCTGTACTTAATTTTAATTCGCCTGAAATTCCCTCACTTAAGATCCACACCAGACATGTCAAAACTATTTTGCAGAATCTCTCGGTAGATAAGGGTCCTGGTCCAGATGAAATTCCTCCAATAGTACTTAAGAATTGCTCCTTGGTGCTCGCTCCTGTATTGGCAACAATTTTCCGTCTGTGTACTCATACCTCATGCTTCCCAGTACCCTGGAAAGAAGCAAACAACCATCCAGTTCATAAAAAAGGTGCCTCTTCAGATCCATCAAACTACAGACCAATAGCTATAACTTCCACTCTTGGTAAAGTCTTTGAAATTATATTAAATAATCACATAATTAAGCATCTTGAGAATAATAAATTAATCAGTGATAGGCAATATGGTTTTAGACGATGTCGATCAACTGCAGACATGCTTTGCCTTCTTACGCATCAAATCAACCAAGCTACAGACCAACATGGTGAAACACATACAATAGCACTGGATATATCAAAGGCATTTGATAGAGTCTGGCATCAATCCTTATTGTCGAAGATGTCACACTACGGCCTTGCATCATTAGTTCCACTAATTTCTTCTTATCTTCATAACAGAAAAATATGTGTAATGGTAGATGGCCTTTATTCTCAATTTCACTCAATAAATGCTGGTGTTCCCCAGGGATCAGTTTTGGCCCCAATTCTGTTCCTCATTCATATCAATGATCTCATATCTACCACTCATAATCCAATACATTCCTACGCAGATGACTCAACACTCCACAGTTCCTTCACATTTACCAATTCTTTCACCCAACCCGATCTTATAAATTCAAAAATAAACACGGCAATTTCTCTGAACCAGGACCATTCTAGAATTAATGGATGGGGACAAAAGAATCTAGTTTCCTTTAATGCACAGAAAACCAAGTACATTCAATTTTCTAACCGACAGAATCTCACTGATTCCCATATATTTTTTAATGATGTAAATATTCCCACTTCCCCTAGTATTGACATTCTCGGTGTAACATTAACTACTAACTTGAGCTGGACACATTATGTTAGAAGCATTGCTAAGAATGCCTCTAAAAAACTGGGACTCCTGTACAGAGTTCGAGAATTCTTCACTGACGAGCAGTTGGCCGTGATATATAAAGTCATGTGCGTTCTCAGATAGATTACTGTTCACCTCTGTGGGGTGGAAGTGGAGTGGTTGCATTGAGGCAGTTGGACAAAATTCAAAATAAAGCTATTAGATTAATCAATAACCCTGCAATCACACAGGACCTTCCTACATTATCCATACGAAGAAACGTTGCATCCCTTGCATTATTCTACAGATATTTTCACAGCAATTGTTCCGAGGAACTTGCTTCAATTGTGCCGCCTCTCCACATCTTTCCCCGTAGAACTAGGGCAGCTGAGAGCGCCCATGAATTTACACTTTCTCCTCCACAATGCAGAACTTCTGCTTATCAGAATTAATTTATCCCCAGAGCTACTACTCTTTGGAATTCACTTCCCTCGAATTGCTTTCCACAAACTTACAATCTACAAATGTTTAAATCCAGTTGTTACAAACATTTTATGAATGGAGGATGCCTTTAGGCACATGGACCCTTTTGTTTTATCTGTGTTTTTCCTTCCTCCGTTCATTGTCTCTTTAAAAAAAAAAAAAAAAAAAAAAAAAAAAAAATTAGAAGTTGGTCGGTTCCGTAGTCCTCTCTGTTTGGTTTTGTGGCTGTCCCTAATTACTGCTATGGTGTTGACCTGAGGGTGGCTGTTTGACCCCGTCATTTCAAGATGCAACATTGCGGCAAAGAGAGAGAGACTGCAGAGAATTGATGAGTGAATGTGAGTTAACGAGATGGAAGGCTTTCTTTTCTACTTTGTCTAGGAGTGCTGTGGGAGAGGATCCTCCCCACACCTGTGAACAATACTCAATACATGGACACACTATGCCCCTGTACAGAGCACGAAGCTGCACAGGGTTAAACAAAAACTGGAGGCAGTTGAGCATACCCAGCTTCTGGGAAGCTATTTTAGCAAGAGTGGTAATATGATCTTTCCAAGAGAGATCCTGAAGAAAAGAGACACCGAGAATATTAAGAGAAGAAGAAGGGTTCATTTGTATGTTGTTGAAGAGAAAGTCATAGTTTTTTGGAAGGGGGCAACGAGTAGACAGATAGATAAATTGGGTTTTGGAAGCATTGAAAGTAACAAGGTTTTCTCTGCCTCAATTAGAAATAGTAGAGAGATCAGAAGATAGGTGTTTTATGGTCTCCTTATGTGAGTTTTGGAGTTCCTGCTGTGAATGAAGTTGTGGAAGGCTAGTTGAATAGTGTAATGTAGAGTCGTCAGCATATGAATGAATAGGGCTCGAGGTCCAGCTGAGAAGGTTGTTAACCTCTAAGCTGCTCAGCAATGGTATTTGAAAGTGCCCACCATGTGAAGGTATTCTGATTGATTCCTGACTAAAATTGTCAATTTAACATATATATAATTAATTCTTAGTCTTATGCGCCTAATTTACTTTTAATATGAACATATGAACATTGGAAAGCAATAACACAAGTGGTAACAGCAATTGGCTGGTGAAAATCGTATATTTTAGCCACGCTGTCGTAATCTGACCTTGAGCGGTGAGAGACAAACACCCTCCCTCTCTCTTGTCTCGGATGGTACTGAGAGACAAGGGGAGCTCTCAAACTGGCTTGGAGGGTCGGAGTTACACGCTCTACCTCTCATTCCCACCCGTCCTCACATGAAAATACTCAATAAATATTGGGAATAAACAAGAAAATACCTGATAATTGAGAAGGGGGGGAAAGGAGGGAGAGACACATATGTGTAGGAGTTGTAGAAAGTAATGGAGGGGAATTATCTCACCTAAACACATATTGCTTTGTTTTGAGTGCCACTGGGGATTTTTTTTTTTTTTTTTTTAGGCCTTGGATCTTAACCGGGCAAGTACGGGAAGAGTCTTAAGAGTTTCCCCGGGCGACTGCGGGAAGACTCTTAAGATCCTGGGCCTAAAAAATCCCTTTAGTTAACCCGTCCCGCCCCAGCGACGCGTCTGACGCGTCGGCGATGTATGTAACGCACAGCCCCAGAGACGCGCCTGACGCGTCACCCTAATTGCGTCGACCGGAACCTCAGGTATAGCCACTCAAGAGGGCTCAGATTTGTATGGGAACTGTGTACGTATCCCACGCAACCGTGCCGATGGTTGAAAACTCTCAAAGTCCACGTGCGTGCGCGCGAGCGCGCAATAACCTGGTTTTTTGGGATAATTGCCTTCAATTTTTTACTCTTGTAAAATCCGTTTTCGGGGGCTCTGTAGGACCATTTTTTAAGCTTTTTGAGCGGTCTTTCGTGGTTTTTCCTTCATTCCTAACCCATTCGCTATTGTTTCTGGAATAAAACCATTTTTTGAAAACCGGCCGGGTTCTGGTGCGCAAACATTACAAAACTAGCCGGGGCTCCACGGGTTAAAACACCAAAACAAATTTTTTTTTTTTTTTTTTTTGGCCCCTGGGCCATGCCAAATATCACTCCTCCATATCCCCTCCTTCCCAACTTCCCTCCCATCCTTCAGTTATCACCTATTTTCCCTGTTATTCCCTTATTCTGTGGTCTATTTTCGTGCTAACATTAGCGAGTTGGTAGCAGGGCGTTGTCATCACTGTTACCAAGCGTGGGAAAGAGTGAGAGAAAGACTATTGCGGAACAGTGTCTCTCCAGACAAGGAGAGGGGAGGAGGGGAGGGAGGTTGCCTCAGCCATACATTATGTAACTCCCGGCCTGTATCGACGATTTTGACCATCCAAACGCTGTTTCCACTTGTTTTATTGCTGTAACAGATTAATACCTTTATAATCAACCTAAAATAGGCGCATATGGATAAGTATTAATGCTATTTATGGTAAAATAACGATGTTAGTGATGGGAACAGCTCAAATACGTCCGCACAGGCGTGTGGTGTCTCATACCCCCCATACACACGTCTTAGGTTAAGAGTCTGGCCGCATTTGCCCAGTAGAACCTCTTAAGAGTCTGGCCACAGTCCAGATGGTTAATTAATAATAGGCATATCATTGGAGATAGGACAGAACCCTGAGGAACACCGGAGTTTATAGGTTGAGGAAGTGAACGGTGGCCGCCCACAACCGTAGCTATGAAACGGCCGGAAAGGAAATTAAACACTAAGCCACAGATGGAGAGATAGAAACTGTAGGAGGGTAGTTTGGAAATAAAGGATTTGTGGCAGACTCTATCGAAGGCCTTTGATTTATCTAGCACAACAGAAAAAGTCTCGCCAAAGTCCCGAATGGAGGATGACCAAGAGTTAGTAAGATAAGAAACAAGATCACCAGTAGAGCGGCCCTTAACTCATAAACTGCGAAGCCATGGTAGTTCAAAGTACTACTGTAGAGATGGAACGAATATCAATTTTCACTATTTGCGAATGCGAATACGAATGCAATTTTTTGTTTGTAAAATTCGCGAATTCGAATACGAATTGCGAATATTTCAATCTTGATTTCATCCTTCAAGAACTGTTTATTCTTTTCATATCACCAACAAACGTTAAATATATTACAATGAAATTAACTACCGGAAGTTAATGACGATGTGATTGTGTAATTTCTTAAATATCATAAATGTACTGTATGAATTAATTTTAAATATATTGTAAGAGTTCTGGGTGCTTGTTGCTAAGATGGGTTTTCAACCCGATGTGAATTTTCCTTTCCGAGAAAATGTATTATTGCAAAGCTTACACTTTGCCATGTCACTAGTGATTAACTCAAAGTAATCCCAAACTACACTGGTGTGACTGGACGCCATTGTGCAATAGCTACAATTCTGTTCTCTTTCAAGGGAATTCGGTTGCAGTCGATGATGAGAGAGAGGCAAATACATCCCACCTCGAATATGGCTCACGCAACAATGAGCGCTTAAGCTATGAGGCCCACTGGTGGTGACCCAGAGTTGCCTATTCAAAATATCCTTTGACGCTAGATTCACTATGAAAAAGTGCTAAAAAAGTGCTTAGGTAGGATTGAAATAAAATAGATGTTTATAAGGGATATCCCTCTGAATATTATGCCATGTCATTGACTTCCATTTATATATTTCATGGTAATTTAATTATTGTTTGTTGGTGATTAAACATCTCCAAATCTAGTGCTATAGGCGCTAAGTTGGCGACTTTGCTTGGGATGGAGGCAGAGAGACAGAGAGTTACCCTTACCGACACCTCTACACTTCCTCAGTCCCAGTGTTGCCACTTTTTGGTACTAAAGTACCACATTTGGTACATTTGACTCTCTCAAGTACATTTTATACATCTTCCAATAAAATAGTCAATATCTGGTACTAAATACGAAATCAGTGAGGAAATATGATGGAATATTTTTTAGTGACATGCTATTACATTAGATATGTCTGAAATGGCAATATTATGACGGTTCAACTGTTCAGGTCCACCACACGTTCGCTTACCGGGCAGTGATGCCATTTTAGAATAATTTGGTACTTTTTACTTGTTCGATCTGGTACTATTAAATAAAGTTAAGTAGCAACACTGCTCAGTCCTCCTTCATTCCACTTTAGCGGCCCCCAACGCACATCTAAACTGTTATTTATTCGTTTCTGTTAACTTTAAAATTTAATATTTTACATTTCTGTATATCTTCTATTGGTTTCGTAAAAATATTCGCATATATGCAAATAATTATGAATGGAAATGCGAATACGAATACGAATACGAATATTGAAAAACATAGCGAATATTCGCACATACGAATATGAAGCGAATATTCGGTCCATCTCTACAAGTTCAAACCCTCCCACCAAGCGAAGATATTTGGTTCTATTCTGACAAAAAATTTCATGAGTAACATATATATAATTATTACTTATCCATATGCGCCTATTTTGCTTTTAATATGTGAACATTTAAGAGCAATAAAAGAAGTGGTAATAGTATTTGGGGGGTGAAAAGACGTATTATTGCCGACCGGTCTATTCATGAGGCGAGAGCAGGGGGGTGTATATGTTCCCTCTACAAGCTCTCGGTCGATACTGATGAGTCTGAGTAGAAGTCTCTGTGTTGCTATGATCTCTAGCTGTCTCACTCATGTTAACTCTTTATTGGCGGTGCGCAACTTATGTCGTGTGAAAGAAATTTGGACTAAGTGGCGGTTCACAACTTATGTCGTGTGCCATTTTCACCACGTAATGTTGCTGAGAGAGAGAGATAAGTGGTGGCAGGAGAGTAGCAAGCGTATGACTGCTCCAGACTACCGCGGCAGGCCTACTGACATGAATCCCACCCTCCCCAACCCTCACGCACTTGCTACACAGGGAATTATCTAGGGAAACTACCTAATTACATGGTTTTTGCACTCGTGTTGCGCGATCGTTGCAAGAAAACTAGCGGTCGTACAAGGATGGTTGTGGTGTCATTGGAAAGCTCTGTTTATGTCCTTTCAGGGATAGATACTTGTTTTACACTCTGGGTCTTATTTAGGCATGAAAATGATCACGTAAACAACCCTATTTAGGGTAAAAACACTCCGCTGGGCGGTACATATAAATTACCGCCTAGGCCGCTCGTAAGGTGTTAAAGAGAATGGGAGGAGGAATTTTGGGCTGAACATTACCCGATAAAAGGAGGAATAAGAGGAAAAATAGCTGATAATTGAGGAGGGGGGGGGGGGGGGGGGCACATATGTAGGAGTGGTAGCAAGTAATGGAGGGGAATTATCTCACCTAATTACAAATTGCTTTGTATTGAGTACCACTGGGATGTTTTCAAATTTTTGTTTGATGCTCTGGATCTATTGAGGACGGTCACAGTGCACCATAAAAACCTCTATTGAGGACGATTGCCATTTTTGGTTAAGGAAGCCATACTGGCGGTTTGAGAATAGGTTATGGGAAGATAAAAGCTTAAGAAATTTTGAGGTAAGAATAGTTTCAAAAACTTTTCGAGATGCAAGAAATTAGAGCAATTGAACGATAATTGGAGGGTTAGGAGCAATCACCCTTCTTAGGGACAGGTCGAATGAGAGCAAACTTCCAGCAAGAAGGGAATACGTTAGATGCGAGACAGAGACGGAAGAATTTGCCTAGGAAGGGAGTCAGCACAGAACCACAGTTTTTTAGTACAATAGGAGGAACACCTGTCCGGTCCGTACGCCTTTTTAGTATTAAGCCGAAAGAGGGTGGAAAGTACATCGTTGGAAGAGATTATGATGTTAGGCATAAGTAAGAGAGAGAGGGATGGAGAGGGAGGAATGGCACCGGAATCATACAAAGTAGAGTTTTTAGCAAAAGTATTAGCGAAGAGCTCAGCTTTGGCAGAGGAAGAAGTGACAGTAATGCCGTCAGAATGGGAAAGACGAAGAAGAAAAATTGTTGGAGAGGTTTTTAGCTAGATGCCAGAAAGCTTGGGAAGAGCTAGAGTTGGATAGTTCAGTGCATTTTTTATTGATGAAAGAATGTTTGGCGAGGCGAAGAACAGATTTGGCTTGACTCCGGGCAGAAACATAGGAAGTACGAGATTCTTGAGTCTAAAGGCGACGGTACCGTTTGAATGCTTCCTCCTTATTGCGGACAGCAGTAGAGCAGGCGTGAATAAACCAAGATTTGTTTCCATCAGACTGAGAGAAAGAAAATGGAATGTATGCTTCCATGCCTGGGAGGAATACCTCAGTAATGCGTTCAGCACTCTCCGAGGGTCCCCGACCATGGAAGCAAAAGTTATTCCATGGGAAATCAAAGAAGTACTGCCGAAGAGCCTCCCAGTCTGCAGCACCAAAGTGCCACAAACGCCTCCCGTTGGGAGGATCGGGTGGCCGTACCGGAGGGATAGGAGAGGTGACAGAGATAAGTTTATGGTCGTAGAAGCCCAAAGGAGAGAAAACGTTTACAGTATAAACAAAAGGGTTAGAAGTTAGATATAAGTTAAGAATGTTAGGCCGATCTCCGAAGTGATCCGGGATACGGGTAGGTTGCTGGACTAACTAACATTTAGGATAGAGAAGATGTAGGATTGTTCACCAGGTTGGTCAGAGGAGCCAGAGGAGAGCCATTGGCGTTGGTGAACGTTGATATATCCTAGGATGGAGATTTCTGCGAAACGAGAGATGGATAGAATGTGTTCCATTTTAGAAGTTAGATAGTCAAAATTTGTTGGATAGTCAGTAGAATATGAGGAGAGATAAACAGTGCATAATTATTTAGTTTGAGAGAGACAAGAAAGCCTTAGCCAGAGAGTTGAGAATTCAGAGGAGTCAAAGTTGCGAAGAGGAGAGAAAGCGAGATTGTTGCGCAAATATACGCAACATCCACCTTTGGCTTCAAACTGAGGTAAGAGATAGTAGGAGGATGTAGAGAAAGGTTTGCTGTCAGTAGTCCCAGACGTTCATTTAATCTTAACGGTATTGCAAAAACAAATATTGTTAGCAGTTGCATAATACAGTATGTATTCCCACAAGTGCACAATACTACACAATGGGATTTATGAATTTATGAAAACTGGTACACATTATAGCAGTAATAGACTGATGACAATATCGAAATTTTATACTGTATTATAAATTGGAAGACGGCCTCCTTCCATAATTTTAACCAAAAATGTCTCTATGGTAAAATATAGATAAATACAAAGTTTGGCTGATACAGTACATTAACGATGTTGCATTAATGAAGGTGAAACGTGAAGTGAAACCCACATAGATTTGTTACTACTTTATTCACTGATCTCGACAGTGTACTTATCTTTGCTACAAGCTAAAGAAAATTTGCAAAGTGCCCCCCCCCCCCCATGTGTCTGTAAGCAAGCCATGTAAAATTGAAGCTGTTTGTTTATCTGCAACACGCTCTACTCCTGTACTGAAAACGTCAGAAAGATATCCACAGAAATCTAGGTGGGTTTCACTTCACCTTTCGCCCTCATTAATACAATATCAAATCTATATTATTAAATCAGTTTGTGTGTCTGTTTGTTTGTTTGTTCTTCTAGGTGGCCGCAGTTTTGGACCTGGGGAGCTGAAACTTTGCATGTGGGTGTCAATTGACCTGGGTCAGGTCATAGAGGGGGAGAGGCCACGATCGGAGGTCGTTTCGAGGCCGAAATTGAAAAATAAAATGAAAAAAAAAATCCGTTTGGGGCAGAAGGAGGCCTCCGATCGAAAAGGTGTATGGAACGAAAGTTTTTCGCAGCTCCCCAAAATGGGAGTACGGATGAGGTCAGGTCCAAAATCGGAGGTCATTTAGCGGCCGAAATCGAGGTCACCGTTTAATGAGGCACAGGGAGGTCGAGGCCGGTGATTATGGTAGTAATAGTATTGTGATGATTGTGGTAGTAGTGATTGATGATGGTGATTATGGTAGTAGTAGTGGTGGTAGTAGTGATGGTGATTATGGTGGTACAATATTATTATTAAACCCAGGCAACGCCGGGTACCCCTGCTAGTATGTATTGTAACAACAAAACTATATATAATTCAACAGTTTACCATAGAGATAAATCTGGTTAAACTTACGCAAGGAGTACGTCGTCCAATTTACTGGATGGAATGCTGAATCACCCTGTATATATATATACTGTATATATATATAAAACAATAGATTCGATAATCATTACCCTATTGTTTAAAAATTTGCGTTGTTCTAATAGTATATTACTTATTTTTAGGGAATGTTGTTCCTGATGACGGCTTAAGGTTAGCCAAAAATTGGAAAAATAAAGATGTTGCCTGGCGCCCTGTCAATTATTTTCCTTTTGATAAGTTTAAGTGCCCAAAATCTACTGCTGAAGTACTCATAGCTATATATATATATATATATATATATACAGTATATACAGAGAGAGAAAGATAGACAGAGAGAGAGAGAGAGAGAGAGAGAGAGAGAGAGATAATAACAGAGAGAGACTCATTAACATGCAGGGTGTCCCAGGAGGAAAGGGCATAACTTTGGCAAATGATAAAACAAAATATTCTAAGCCTAAACTGTTCTATAAGAAATATTCTAAATCTCAATCAGTAAAGAGATATTACATGTTGAAAATGGCATTTTCTTAAGTATTTCTCCATAAGGGTGGCCTAGCCGTCCTAGTGTGTAGCACACCTTTGTTTTTTTTTGTTCCTATGTGATTGAGGGAGGCAAAAGGCATAACTGCCTATAGCGAGTGCCTCCCCCATAGTTGAAAGAGTGACAGGGCCAAAATCAAGGGACGTTCGAGCCAAAATGCCTGGACACACAGAGTTTGAAGCAATTTAAGTCATAGGAAGAGGGAAAGACTGATTCTGGGAGAGAGTTCCAGAGCTCAGATGTTGAGTAGAAGAAAGTTTGAGAGTAACGTTTCACTCTTGGGTTGGAGAGTTGCACAGAGTAGGGGTGGGATTGAGTTGCAAGACGGGTACCACGTGCCCTACGTAAAGGAGGTGGTATGCACTGTATCTAACTGCAATTATTTTACCATGTTATTGTAAAGATATTATAATTTTGTAAGTTGCAAAATTATTATAGATATATTAGCTCACTTTGGACCAGTTGAAAACATTCTGACATGGAAGAGTCCATTACAGTGATGCGGGGGAGGACACTAATTAAAACCTTCAATATCTTTTTAACGGTTCCGATTTGGACTTTTTGTTATAGAACATTTTATGCTTAGAATACCTTGTTTTATCATTTCCCAAAGTTATCCCCTCTCCTCCTGGGACACCCTGTATATAAACATACATGAATACAATGATGTTCACAAAATAACTCATATACATGTAAATGCATGCAGACGTAAGACCGTCACACACACACACAAACACAGGCTAATTAGAGCATGCTGAAAGGCCAGTGATACGAGATTAAGTCCAAGAGGTTTGGGATCTGGGCTTCCATATAGTCTATTCGCAATAAGTAGGCAAGAAATCATGACGTCTAAGCTCTGTAACTATAAAACGAATTGAGTAATCAAGCAAAAATGTCTACCATTTGGGAAGACTCAGTCAAGGAATATATATGTAAATTTACAACCAATTTGCTCCAGCCCTTTTTGAGTGGCAGACTATGGAGGTCATGATTTATCGCCTACTTACAGGGAATAGACTATAGTAGGGGAGTGTGGGCGGGGGGGGGGGGGGGGGGGGGAGAAAAGGTTGTAGTTGTTAAAATATAGAGCTTGTAGAAGAGTACGAGTTTTCAGAGGGAATACCGATAAAGTAAAGCATGATTGCGGCCAGTGATATATTGAATAAGTAATAACAAACACGAACAAATGGTAAAATATTTATGGGGAAGTATGTTGTCTTTCTGGACCCTCTTCTCTCTCATGCTTAGCCCAATAACTTTGAGATTTTAAGACGTTGGCCCAATTAATTTGGCGATTTAGGTGTTGATTTATTTCTGGCGAGCGTAAAGAGCCTGTCATTTTAGGAGAAACAGGCCTGTGGCCGTTTTTTCTAGCGAAAAAAAATACAAATTCATTTTGAAGGTGGGTCTTGGGTGTTATTTATAGGTTGATGGAGATCTAGGGAGGACAATTTAAAAACAAATAATAACTATAAAAATACATTGACCAGTAAATATACACCTCCCCATTAAATGTAATTCAGAGAGAGCAGACATTATGATTGTTAAGGCACTTATGACGTGTGATGATTAGAGAAACAGGGAGAAATGTGTGATTGCTAAATAGAAATATAGAGGGAGGATTGCTAAAGGGATTTTGGAAGATTGTTAAATAGATACATATGGTATATGATAGGTAACATAGTATTTGAGATTGAATGATAGATAATGGGATATAGCATTTGTTTGAGATAATTATGAATGTAGTTGTAGTTCACGTTGTATATGGGCCACTTGTCTACTGAACCTTTGGTGTACACTCACTCATAAAAAAAGGGTACCCTTAGTTAGTTAGTTAAAATAGGACTTCAGAGTCTATCAATTCTATTGGATTATAAAGCCAGCACACTGTAAGTCAAGAATAGCGTCAGGACTGGAGCCACTCTGCGAGAACCCCAGTCCCTTGAAGGGTACCCACTTGAGCGAGAGATCTATAATGCCTCATCCTATTAGTTGTGGTAACACTGGCCCTGAACCATCGACGTCACGAAAAGGAGTGTTGGCTGTGGATTGTGGGAGGGAGTAGCTGATGTGAACAAATCAATACTTCACTTCATATTGAAATTTGGTTTGTTACCTCTCTCTCTCTCTCTCTCTCTCTCTGAATTCTACATGACTTTCAGTGATACAAATATTGTAATTTTTTCGATTAGTGATATCCTTGGAGTATGTAAATTTCAGCCATGTACATTAAAGTCATTTATATTAAAATTAAGTACATTAAAGTCATGTACATTCTCATATGGACTAATGCTCACCTCTGTAAAGTGGCTGTGGAGAGGTACTATTAAAGCAATTGAACAAAATTCAAAATAGAGTGATACGAATTATCAATACCTTTCAATCACGATTGAGTTTCCTCCATTATACATACAAAGAGATGTTGCATCCCTCGCGTTATTATACATACAAAGATATGTTGCATCCCTCGCGTTATTATACATACAAAGATATGTTGCATCCCTCGCGTTATTATACATACAAAGAGATGTTGCATCCCTCGCGTTATTATACATACAAAGATATGTTGCATCCCTCGCGTTATTATACATACAAAGAGATGTTGCATCCCTCGCGTTATTATACATACAAAGATATGTTGCATCCCTCGCGTTATTATACATAGAAAGATATGTTGCATCCCTCGCGTTATTATATAGAGACTTTATGGTAAATGTTCAGATTAACTTAACTCAATTGTGCCACCTCTTCCCATCTTTCCCCGAGGTAGTATACAGGACTAGGGTAGCTCATAACGCTCATGACTAGAAATGTTTTTCTTCCTCCCTTTTAAATGCACATACTGCATATATACAGTATATATATACTGTATATATATACATATATATATATATATATATATATATAAGCAGCAAAACCAACGCTGTGATGAACGTCTTTATTGAGCAACGTTTCGACCCCATACAAAAAGTCATTTTCAAGCCTAAAATGAAGTAAAAACAAACTATTAATATCTAAGGTTTACATTTGATATAATATACAAGAGCTTTAGTAACTAATACTGGAACTAAACCTAATAATCCTAACTAATTGACACAAAAATACATGCAAACTAAGAGAGAAAACAAAATACAAAAACAAAACGTGCCATTGATAACATAGTAGTGGAATGGAGGAGTCTGAGTACCAAGAGTGGGTTTATGATACTGAGCCAAAGGGGACTCAGCTAGACGACGTGCAACATCGACAGTGGCTGTGTGAAGAATGGAGAAATGTTCTGAGTTAAAGAAATAGTCTGCTGCTTCAGAGTGGTCCCGAATAGCCGAATAAGACGGTTTTGAGAGTGGCAAACCCGTCCTAAACGACCTACCGCTATGCTCAGCAATTCTGGTTGATAGATGGCGCTTTGTTTGGGCATTATAGGTCGCATTACAGCTACCGCACTTACTGTATATTGGTAAACCACCGATGATTGCAGAGAGTCAGGTATCCGGTGCTTGAACCTGAAGCAGGGAGACAGAGTGAATGCTGGTTTAAATGTGACTTTCAGAGAGACTTGACGGTAAAAATCCTGGGTTAATTTATTTAGCTTATTACGAATATCATAGGATTTGCTACCATAACAAGGAATAGAACGATAAATTACAACTGTTTTGACTGTTTGAACGGGAGGAGAAGGTGAATGAAGGTTAGACAGTTGTCTGCCAATATAGGTAGTTGAGTCTTAGAATATTTCTTAGTTTTTCTAATTCAGTGTGTAAGGCAAAATATGAAGAACATAATCTGTATGCTCGTGTTACAAGAGTCAAAATAAGATTAATTTTAAATTGAATGAGAATATTGGAATTAAATTTAGTCATTAAGCCAGTGAAAGTTGGTTTCCTGTATATGTAAGTGGAAAATTACTGAGTATGTTTCGTGATGTTAATATCAAGAAAGGGAAGACTATTGACGGTTTCTATTTTACTTGGGAATTTTATGTTCTGGTGTTTTGAATTAAGGTAATCTAAAAATTGAGAACCATGCTCTTGAGATTTAAAAATGACAAAGGTATCATCAATATACCTTCGATAGAAAAGGGGCTTGAATGCTAGTGGACAGTCATTTAACCATTTACTTTCGTGGTATGATAAAAACAAAAATTTGCAAGACCCAGGATTGTTACCCTCAAGTCTCTCTGAAAGTCATATTCAAACCAGCATTCACTCTGTCTCGCTGCTTCAGGTTCAAGGACCGGATACCTGACTCTCTGCAATCTTCGGTGGTTTACCAATATAAGTGCGGTAGCTGTAATTCGACCTATAATGCCCAAACAAAGCGCCATCTATCAACCAGAATTGCTGAGCATAGCGGTAGGTCGTTTAGGACGGGTTTGCCACTCTCAAAACCGTCTTATTCGGCTATTCGGGACCACTCTGAAGCAGCAGACTATTTCTTTAACTCAGAACATTTCTCCATTATTCACACAGCCACTGTCGATGTTGCACGTCGTCTAGCTGAGTCCCCTTTGGCTCAGTATCATAAACCCACTCTTGGTACTCAAGACTCCTCCATTCCACTACTATGTTATCAATGGCACGTTTTGTTTTTGTATTTTTGTTTTCTCTCTTAGTTTGCATGTATTTTTGTGTCAATTAGTTAGGATTATTAGGTTTAGTTCCAGTATTAGTTACTAAAGCTATTGTATATTATATCAAATGTAAACCTTAGATATTAATAGTTTGTTTTTACTTCATTTTAGGCTTAAAAATGACTCTCTGTATGGGGTCGAAACGTTGCCCAATACAGATGTTCGTCACAGCGTTGGTTTTGCTGCTCATTATTCGCTTACGCTCTCCTAAGGACAAGAGTATTGCTGATATATATAAGCAGAAAAATCCACAAGGAAAAAATAAAAACACGGAGTCCCAAGCGCTTTCGTGTATTATTACATCTTCAGGGGAGATCAGACAGAGAGTGAAGGCACATACATACAAATACTCAGTGAGAATGTCTACTCAGAAGTCAAAAGAAAACAAAACAAACGATACATAGAAATTAATCAATCAAGGCTCAAATGATTATAAAGGTTTCGATTGTTCTACGAATCTCGTCATGAAATAAAATAAACGAAACCAATAATAACAATGGTACTGTGATTAAAAATAAAACACTAAACTTGTATTTGTTTACAAATAAAATTTATTATAAAATTATCTAGTCTGTACATACCGCTGCTTATGTTCATATTAAAATTATTTGTATACTTAATCACACTAGTTTTTATTAAATTTCTGTCAATAAATGTTTTACATGACATGATTGAACCTCCCCTGAAGATGTAATAATACACGAAAGCGCTTGGGACTCCGTGTTTTTCTTCTTTCCTTTTGGATTTTCCTGCATCTGTTGGTTCACTTGTTGCTGTGACTTTATTGCATATATATATATATATATATATATATATATATATTATATAATACGTTTACCGGATGCTGTATTGTTTCTTAAGGCGGTGTGTTATTTAGTCCCAACTGCTTACTTAACCAATTTATTCCATACTTACTTATTTACATGGATTACTCATTATTTTAACTACTTTACTTATATTCCTATTAAAATACTTTAACATACTGTAGATATAATCTTCATTGCATTTCTTGTATTATATTCTCCTATTATATTCAACAGGAAAGTAGAGTGTATTCTCCTGACCACTTGGACACAGGTCATGGGAACCATGCTTTGATCATCATATTAGATCTTCCTTCTATCACGTGATAAGGGCATGGATTATGGGTGAACGGAGCGTGGATTACATGTGTATTGGGTGTATCTGAAGGATTTTAACTACACCCCTTGTTATTACCTTATCAGGTAGTGGTGGAGAGTTCTGTAAGATACCTAATGTATAGTAAGACGTCATTTAGAGGGCGTATCCCGAGGTTATATAAGTCTGAAATAACTACATTTGGCAGGAGAGAACAGACCCCCTGCATTGCTCTTATACAACGGGGTCCGAGTGCCTGTCGTAATAGGATTGCCAGACTTATGCTTGCCTTATACTTGCTTCATACTTGCTTTATTTAATCTTGAGTATTTTTAGTATATTCTGAATAAGTTCTAAGTATTCATTCAATAAATTTGATGTGAAGTTTATTCAAGTTTCAGTTCCCTTTTTGTTATATCTTTAACACCTTACGAGCGGCCTAGGCGGTATATAATATGTAGCCACCAGCGGGGTGTTTTTAGCCAAAATAGGGCTGTTTACATGATCATTTTCATGCCTAAATAAGACCCAGAGCGTAAAACAAGTATCTATCCCTGAAAGGGCATAAACAGAGCTTTCCAATGACACCATAACGATCCTTTTATGATGGCTAGTTTTCTTGCAACAACCGCGCAACACGAGTGCAAAAAGCATGTAATTCGGCACTTTCCCCATACAATTCCGTATATAGCGAGTGAGAGAGGGAGGGAGGAGGTGGGATTCGTGTCAGTAAGTTCGCCGCGGTGGTCTGGAGCAGTCATACACTCGCTACTCTCCTGCCACCACTTGTCTCTCTCTCTCAGCAACATTACGTGCTGAAATTGCCACACGACCTATGTCGAGCGCCGCCAGATAGTCCAGATTTATTATACTCGGCTTATGTTGCACCCCGACAGTTATGGGTTAAGGTGTGATACTATTATATATACATTTAATAAATATTGTCTCTCGCGACTTATGAGACTGGTGGCAGCCTAAGAAAGTAATAGACAAGTTATAACTCCAACTTAAGTCTCCATTATAGGTATCCCCCTGTGCGACTTTTCGATGGCGAATGCTCTGCGACAGTATTTTTTTGTCTATGTCCAGTATTTGCAGCGAATAGGGTTTTTTCAGAAGCAAATGAAGGCAAAAAAGATGATTTTTCGCGATTGCCGTGCGACAGAAGTACGATCACAGTGCGATTGTGGCGACTATTTAGGCGATAATGACGAATGGTGTGCGACAATTGAAGGCGATTCAGAGTGAATGTGGTGACCGATGATGGCGACAGTAGCGATGCAACGGCGATTGTCCTGCGAGTGTTGGACGATGTGATGCGAGAACACCGCGAAGGTTGTGCGAGTATGGTGAATGCCCGATGACTATCGAATATACTTTCTCCCGTGATCGCACATGCGACCTCAGATTATTTGGTAATTGGAGAGGCAGATAAGGTAGGGTATAAATAGGCTGGCGGAGCTCTGGTCTCCAACAGTCTTTCTCATCAGCTCTACCGTACCACACAACCAAACTTTACCACAGCGCCATGGATTTACTCACTACAATATCCAATGTTCCACTACCCTTGGCATAGGCGTTGCAGCGTGAATCCACAGAGATAGAGTTGCTGGCGGCACTCATCAAAAGGAAACAAGAAGGGAAGCTGAAGAAGAAAGTAGCAAGCAAGAGGAGGTAGTTTGTCCGTCCTATACTTTTGCATCGAGAAGACTACAGCTGTATCATAAATTGATGGTGGAGTTGGCAGAGGAGGATAGTGATAAATTCAAGAACTTCATGAGGATGCCCGTCGCCATGTTTAGGGAGTTGTTTGGTCGTGTCGGGCCAAGGATTGCCAAACAGGACACTACCTTTCGTGCGAGTATTGAACCAGGTTTGTGGCTTGCAAAAACGCTGCGATTCCTGGCCTCTGGAAATACATACACAGACCTCTTTTATGCCTTCCGAGTTGCACCAAATACCATCTCTAAGCTCGTCCCTGAAGTGTGCGATGCAATTATTGCAGAATACATTGGGGAGGTGATAGTATGCCCAAAGACACTTGCTGAGTGGAAGGCAGTGGCGGACCAATTTGCTCTCCACTGGGACTTCCCACACACCTGCAGTGCCTTGGATGGCAAACGCATTGCCATCGAATGTCCTGCCAAGGGGGGCTCCAAATTCTTCAATTACAAGAAGTTCCACTCGATAGTCCTCATGGCCTTTGCTGATGCCGACTATCGATTTCTGTATATTGATGTTGGAGCCCACGGGCGTTCATCTGATGGTGGTGTGTCCTTGACACCTCACTGCATACTGCACTCGAGGAGGGCCATGCGGGACTTCCAGAGGCTGAACCTCTACCTGGTTGGGATGAGCCTGTCCCGTGTTTCATCGTCAGGGATGATGCCTTCGGGCTCCGCACCTAGCTTATGAAACCCTTCCCTCACCGCAAAATAACACGAGAAGAGCGAATATACAATTACCGTCTCTCAAGAGCTCGGCGAGTGGTTAAGAATGTGTTCATGATCATGGCCAACAGGTAAACAAGTCAAGTCATAGATTGGTCTTCCTATATATATATATATATGTAATAATATATACTGTATATATATATATATATATATATATATATACGGTATATATATATATATATATATATATATATATATATATATATAGATATATATATATAGATATAATTTCGGTGGCAGGTTGACCCCTGGGGTAGCGGATCTTCAGCAGGAAAAGTAGGATGAGGGCAACACACATCCTCATTTTGAAGGCTTTATTAATATTTCGGACTTCTTAGTCCATCTTCAGAATAAACCACATGGTCCTATGAATAGAAAAAAACAGTTCTTTTGTTAATTATAATATTGAGAGGGACCTAATTGTTTTCACATTAAATATATAAAATAATTCAGTAACAACTGAATCAAAGTAATTACCATATTTACCCTCTATAATTAAAACATGTTCTAATAACTAACATTTAACACACGTCCTAACAAGAAAATAATACTAAAATAATATAAGGTTAACTCTACTGTAAGTATTATGTCTACTCTCTCAAACAAATTAATACAAACTTACATGTGTCTGCTGTCAAGGTTGACGAAGGAATGATATACAGTGATATATATATATATATATATATATATATATATATATATATATATATATATATATATATATATATATATATATATATATATATATTTTATTTTTTTTTTTTTTTTGCATGGTATTATTTTAATACCCATCATATATATTTAGGTTATCACATGAGGATTTCGGTTATATTTCTTTTATTATTATCATACTCATATGTCTGTCTATTATTTCACGTACTCATACAGTATGTCAGTTTCTATAAAATGCAATCATTTATTTTGTTTATCTAATTTACAATGTTTAAACTAATTTTTCTTTTTCCCTTTTACTTTATGTTCCGCCTACTGCTGACTACTATTCTCCTTGAGCCGAAGAATGTAGAGTCAGCAGTAATGGCAATCTGTTGTCTCCACAACCTTCTAAGGACTCGCTTCCGTACCCACAACATCTCGCGGGTGGATGAGGAGGACCATAATCGCCTTGTCAACCCTGGTTCGTGCAGGGAAGAAAGTGAGGTTGTACCTGAAGGACTACTACACCTTAGGAGCAGGTCGTGTCCCTTGGCAAGACAAAGTTATCTAAGGTTAGTGTGAATGGGTCATTCTATCTATCTATTGCCCGACGCCGTGATCCACGAAGGTGTGGCCACGAACGAACTGCCCCCACGCACCTCTGTCCCCAGTCAGTCGACGCCCTTCCTCCCAACCAGCACCGCCTTCATCCATATAATTCCTCACTCCATCCTTCCACCTCTCTTTCGGTCTACCTCTCCCTCTCTGTCCTTCCACCTCGCTCTCGTGGTAATTGAAAACGATAATACATCTAAAAAAAAAATATTCAGAAACTGCAAAAAACTCAAGAAATATAATGTATTGTAAACTTAAAAATAGGCAATCTGTAAAATGATGATGAACTTTATGAAGGAGATGATAGGGTGTGTAGTGATAAAAAAATGGAATGGGGATAAATGTTGTTTCGAAAAATGTATACATTTATGTCAATGTTCGGTCATGTGATACGACATATGTAAACAAGCCAAAGTTAGCCAAAACCAACTTTAATTGTTTACATTTTCGTGATTCACAAAACCGAACATCCAGATACATTTTTGCATTTTTCGGCAAAAACAACATTTCAGGTACAATTCGTACACTACAATTATTGATAAACAATGTGGATACACACAAGTGTTTATTCAAACTCCATCGTACCTTTGGGGGTATTCACACTTTGTTCCTCTGCAGGTACAATAGCCCAACTAAGTTTTGCGACAAAATATTAGGTATGTGGCACCTGTCTAGTTTGTGCTCCCGTCCCAAGCCCGTGTGGTCCTGTCTAGCAGAGACCCGTGGTGTCTAGGCAGCCCCCACCACCTACACTACCACAGCCAGGGCACACAGTACTCGCACACGTTGGGCGCTACATATGACAATATTGATATCATTATTTGTTTGTATCATATTAGAAGTCTCTCTCTCTCTCTCTCTCTCTCTCTCTCTCTCAATATAATAGATTTACGCGCGACAAACTTTGTAGATTAGCACACACACACACGCACACACCAGAATGGTAAGCGTCACTACTTTATAGATCCACATTCTATACATAACTTAAAATGAACACAATAAGTTGCATAGATTGTTATTTTATAATCTATTATACACTTGTTAGTGATTGTTTTAATAAGAGCCCCGGCCTCCTTAAAACTATACTTGGTGTTGGTGTCAGCGACATTGGCTGTAATTATTATCCATAGCCTTTCTATAACCCAGAAAGTGTTCGAGAAACGGGTAATCAATTTCTACATCTATTTCCTGATCTACTCATATATTTGTCTTGTTCTTTATAAGATGTTATGCGGTCAGGATTAGCTCCAAGTTCGCTGACACCGGGTATAGATTTTATGAGTTATCCTAAACGTTTATATGCATCAACTGTATTAGATGTTACTCAATAAAATGTAATTTTATACAGCTAAATTACTAAGAAACTTAATTTGTCCAAACGTTTATAGCATCTGAGGTGAAGCCAGTCATCTTCGGGGCTAATAAGTGATAGAGGTTTCCGAATGTTTGTGTGCGAACTGTTGTATGGATTCTTCCCCTGCCGCCTCTTGTTTTGCCTCCTTTTATGTGTTTCTTGTTGATACTCCCTACCCCTTATGGGAATAAGGGCTGGCTACTGACTAAATTAAAAACGTCAAATTAAGAGTAGTATGATGCTGTCACATTTGTTAAATGCTTAATCATCAATCTTGTAATGGAATTTAACCGTGTTGGCTGCCAGTGTCTCGCTATCTATTAACCTTTCTTTTCCAAAGCATACGAATCGATAAACAGACAAAAAATACCTTCAGATATATTGACATGTCAGTAAAGTTTTCGATAAATATCCACATGAAAGATTGCTGATTAAAGAAGCAGCTCATGGAATAGGGCGAACTATATTACGTGAATTAGACCATGGCTAATTAGTAGGAAACCAATAATTAACATTAACAGTAGCCTATACAATCAGATTGGGGTGTAGTGAAGGTTGGGGTCTTACACGATGATCAGTTTTAGTTCCTCAATTGTTAATTTTTTACATTGACGACCTTGATTTAGGCCTAACTAAAAAGATTGCTAATTTTTCAAATGACACTAAATATAGGTTGAATTAGTGATCCTGATAACGATTCATGCTCTCCAAAAATAATTTGATACACTACCCGAATGGTGCAATACCTTGTCAGTTGATATTTAATGTAAATAAATACATGTAGTTTAGTGAACATTGGGAAATCGACAGAAATTTCAGGATATAAATTTAATAATATTTGTTTCGTCATTAATTACGCACCACATATCTCCCGTATGAGGAGGTTCAATAGCTCAATGCATTCTTGTGATGTCTGATTCCATTACCCATCTCCTTACTCAAGGCCAGGGTAGCCAGTAACCACCAGCTATATCTCAGAAGAAAAAATATATATAATTTGTTCACCAATCTGAGTGGTGACAGGGGCAAGACGCAATATCAGTGGTATCTAGATGGCTAAATTACATGGAATTAAGTAACTCAATTATTATAAAAGGTTTGGAAGTCATCATCAGGCGTGATATGAAACCAAAAAAGCAATGCAACATTGTTTGAAATCAGAGTTATTAACACACAAAGAGCGGGTGGTAGGGTATTTTACACTGTGCAGCCCAGCGTTTTTTTTTAACCCTAAATAGGGTTGTTTCCGTGCTCATTTTCATGCATAAACAAGACCCATAGCGTAAAACAAGTATCTATCCCTGAAAGGGCGTAAACAGAGCTTTCCAATGACACCCGAACCATCCTTGTACGACCACTGGTTCTCTTGCAACGATCGATCGTGCAACACGAGTGCAAAAAACCTAAAATACGGTAATTTCCGTACATAATTCCCTGTGTAGCGAGTGAGAGGAGGGGGAGGAAGGTGGAATACAGTTCAGTTCACCCACGGCGGTCGTGGGGAGCGGTCATAAGCTTACTACG
The DNA here is from genome assembly GCA_032716605.1 of Paralithodes platypus. NCBI lineage: Eukaryota > Metazoa > Arthropoda > Malacostraca > Decapoda > Lithodidae > Paralithodes > Paralithodes platypus. The sequence goes on from CM064554.1 coordinate 30,131,062, forward strand.
CTCGTCCCACCGCTCAGCTCTCTCTCTCAGCAACATTACGTGCTGAAAATGGCACTCGACATATGTGGTGCACCGCCACATAGTCCAAATTTATTTAACTCGACAGATGTCGTGCGCCGTTGGTTAAGGGTTAATAGATGTCTAGAGTAGAAGCGTGAATAAAACAAATGTAATTTTAAAATTTCACCCGTCTTTAGTAAGGCTTCACATGGACTATGTTTTTAATTTTGCTGTCCAGTGTTCATAGATTGATTGGAAGTTACGGTACAAAGAAGAATGGAAAAACAATCCAGAATAATAGAACAGAACATCAAAAATATTCTAACGCCTGACGACTAAAGCCAAATGACACGGAATTATAGCCAGGATGGGTTAGAACATTTAACAGAAGCAAACGATTATTGAGGTAGTGAATATCATGAAATACATGATATGGTCAGTACAAAAGAAAGGGGACTTGGGAAAACATTAGGCTTACATTAATTAGAAGTGTAGAGTAAGAGAGGATATGATACAGATGCTTAAGTTGTAAGTGGGATCCACAAAGACGATGTGGAAAACGGACTGCTGCTCCGTGATAAGCATGCAACAGTTGGGTAGATATGTAAAATAGGCTACCGATTGCTACAGTAGGATCAATAACGACAGAAAGCTTTGAAACATAATTAGATAGGCACATGGCTGTGATGTGCTGATTGTCAATGTGATCTGCCGTGAATGGGCCAGTCCATGGTATAAAGACTAATATTAGTCTTTATACCATGTGCCAGTCAGCCCTCTGAAAAAATCCCTCTTTTATGATTTGTTTTTATGTTAATGTTTATGTAGGCCTAGTGGAATCAGGACGCGTATTTGGCAGTTTATTCAGACTAGCATTATACTATTATATTCAGAATAGAAAAGGAGACTATTTTATTCAAAGTATAAAGGGAATATGAAAGTCAGAGGATAAATATGACATAGTATGTGTCCCTATAATTCCTACAGAACCTCCTTAAGTTGTATAAACCCTCTAATGAAAAGCCCGAACTGACAAAATTAGTCAATCCTAATGGGATTAATGATTATATATTTATTGATTATCATGATAAACTGGTCTCTCTATTCACCAATGATAGTTTAGGTAAGGTATTATGTACTATATTCGCAAACAAGTTATATGCATTCACTAAGGGGGAAGGAAGTAATAGGGGAAGATCTATCCTATATTGCACAGATAGTGGCGGGCGAAGTGGCTAGGATGAGTTACTAAACCGAACGTGATTGTTTTTTAGGTAAACATCCGATGGTATAGACAGGAGGGGTTAATTTGCATATTATATCAAGTCATGCTAGCTTAATAGTATTTGGACAATATAAGTAAAGAGTTAATTAGTAAGTTAGGGGTATTAGTGGATGAGTACAGAAATTAAGATGTTTTATAATGCTCGGTTAATATGAAATCAGCGAAGAGTGATATGATGGAAAGTATTACTCTGTATGATGACTATTCTATATATTTTATGCACAATATCAACTAGGCCTAACTCGCGTACCGTGTGTTCCTAGGCCTCCAACAGCGCAGTCTTCGATCCATGCGTGGTTGAGCTGAAAGTTTTCTTGTCTGAGAAAATAACTCTTGGTTGAGAGAGAGGTATCCTGACCAGGATTCGAACCCACTCACTCCAGGTATGTTTGGGAGAGTTAGGCACCGTAACCACTCCGCCATGAGTAGATAATATTATAAAGGAAGCAACCTTTATTCTAATTTTGAAGAACCCCCGCCAACTCGGCTAAGTGATACAATTTTAATCGTCCTGGTACTATTATGGAGCCTCTCTGACAATATCAAAACAACTTGTGCCCAATAGTCAATGTCCTGGTCAACAAATAGTCGAGCGAAATCAAGCCTGGTTTGATTGTGCCTCTTGGTTAGCTTTGGTTGACAGCTGGTGATCAATGTTTATATACCATCTCCTTTAATCATCTCCTTTAATCTCTTGCGTATAGTTTCTGTAGAAGTTTGAAATTGCAAATTTTGCTTAGCTACCTCGGCGTTGGAGAATGGATGGTTATCCATATAGCCTACTGTTTAATTTATTGGTCCTGTTATGACGTGGTTCCGCTTAGCTCCACTTCTATGTTGGTCTGCCATTTGTCCTTCTTCCCACCTTTTTTGCCACCGGTAAACGTTCAGACACCCCACTCTCGCTCATCCCAACCATACTACCGTATTCAGCAACCTTGCTGACTAGGTGTGATGTGGGTAAGAGAGGGTGACCAGTCAACTCAACCAGTAGACCATTTCAACCAGTAGCTCTCAACCAGTACCAAATCAACCAATACGGTTAGGTTAGGTTAAGTTAGTACTATATGTTGGCACTGGTTTGGTTGGTCTGGGTTAATTTGGCACTGGTTGAGAGCTACTGGTTAAAATGGTCTACTGGTTGAGATGACATGGAACCGTAAGAGAGTATTGAGGATTTTCTGATCACCTCAGTTTCCACCTGATTTCCTTATTTTTTTTTTTTTTTTTTTTTTTTTACCGAAACAAGTTTGACCTGGGAATATATTGCGTGAAGTGATAATGCATGGTTGGAGTGGCTGTATATATGCATGTAATCTGTAATCAGCCAATTGCCGATATCTGAATGTTGAGTGTTTGGTTGACCTGTACGGTAATAGACCTAATAGACCACCAACACTAAAAAAGACGTCGTAAGTGGCCTCTTATTCCAGAGGCCTATTTATACTGCTAGGTCAAGAGAGGCGCATTGTGTAAGAAGAATTGCCAAAATATTTCTTTCCCGCCTGTAAATGGAACCCGTGTCCTTTTGGCTATGAACCAAGTGCGCTAACCAATATGCTACAGACCACTGTGTGTGTGTGTGTGTGTGTGTGTTACTCAGTTACTTGTTCGTCAAGGGGAATCCACGCAATGCGAGCTAAGCTCATTATTATCGCGCCTCCTTAACTGGGAATGTATTGCGTGAAATGCATGTTAAGTGTTTTATGTACTGTTGGAATGGCTGTGGATGTGTGTGTAGTCTGTATTTTAGCCAATTGGCGACATCGGAAACGAAGGCTTAGGGTGGATCTGTATGGTACCATTCTCACTATAGACGGTACCGTCTCGCCCGAAGGCTTAGGTAGCCATCAGCTTAGGTGAACCATATGATACCCATCTCGCCTTGTACCATTTTTTGCCAACCCCAGATGGGACGTCACAACGTCGTCCACTTATTCCAGGTACCTATTTACAGCTAGGTGAACTGAGGCTAACACATGAAAGGAGACAAGCCCAATTTGTCTCCGCCCGGCCGGGGAATTGAACCCCCGACCCCTCGTGTGTGAGACGAGAGCTCTACCTACTAGGCTACGGGCTGTGTGTGTGTGTGTGATTCTGTAAATTAGAACTTAAATTATATACCCGATAAACTAAATAATGCTTAGTTATACTCCCATATAATTCCATAGTAAACAGAATTTCATCGAAGTTAGATTCTAAAATCATGATACGGTAACGATAATTGTCTATATTATAATAGTGTCTCAGAAACAGTAAGAACTTTATCTGTATATTAATACACGTTCTTATCATTAATAATATTACCTGATGCAGATGTTGCAAATAGAACTACTCGTATAACCCAGCACTGCAAGATGATGCAGATTATAACATACCTGTATTATTTAAAGAGTGTTAATTAGATAAAAGAACACAATTATTTCCACCTCATTGTTTTATCAGGGAAATCAGCGTAGAATGTGGTTTTATAACACTGAACTTTGCCCTTCCGTTCTCTGTGTGTGTGTGTGTGTATGTGTGTGTGTGTGTGTGTGTGTGTGTGTGTTAATCTACAAATAGTGTAGCGTGAAAATCGATTGATATTAACCTCAGAGAGCGAGAGAGAGAGAGAGAGACTTCTAATATGATACAAACAAATAATTATAGCAATATTGTCATATGTAGCGCCCAACGTGTGCGAGTACTGTGTGCCCTGGCTGTGGTAGTGTAGGTGGTGGGGGCTGCCTAGACACCACGGGTCTCTGCTAGACAGGACCACACAGGCTTGGGACCGGAGTGCAAACTAGACAGGTGCCACGTACCTAATTTTGTCGCAAAACTTAGTTGGGCTACTGTACATGTGGGGTTTGGTGTGGTGGTGTGGGTGAAGAAATCCTAGCCTCATCTAATATCCGATGTAAATCGGCTGCTGGGGTTGAGGGTAAAGATATATTGGGGGAATTTAGGGAAGTGACCGTGGTCAATGTCTGGCATGTTGACACAGGTGGAGGAGGTGGCTGATAGTTGTAGGTGGAGGTTAAGGGAAATTAGACCTGCCCCCAGGTGTGACCCTTCGAAAACTCTGGCTGTGTGTCAGCCCGTGAGTCTGTTGTTGTTGTTGTTGTTGTTGCGTAGGTGAGCTGGGGTGCCAACCAGACGTGTGGGGGGCAGGATGATACATCATGCTCATGAGACCTTGGCTAGGGGCTGGAGGCGGTACCTGGGCAGGTGCAGTCGCTGCTGCTTGCACCGGAGCATGGATCTGTCGCTGTTGTGCTGGAGGAGGAGGTTGCATTGGAGGATTATTTGCAACTTGGGCTGAATCACGAACTTTTCCAAGTTCATTTGATTCAGCACTATCAAGTGCTATGTTTTGTTTTCGGCTATTACCGAGCATGTCAAGGGCATTGCTTAATAATTTCATTGTAATGCACTTGTCAAAGGACTTTAGGGTGTTCACATAAACACCTCGAGTGACTCAACCTCCTGCTCCAGTGGCGTCTTCTTATGTGTGAGTTTGTCCACCTGCTCCTCAAGCTCCACCAATCGTGACACCCTACCCCTCAACACCTGTGTGAGAAAGAGAAAGGGAACGTTCATAAAAAAAAAAAATTATTAATTCATACACAAATCCTTTCATACATTACTTTACGTCAGACATCCCAAACAGGGCCACAGGGCTGCAAACTCTGTGTGTCAACTTGACTCAAAGTTTGGTAGAGCGTGTCACCAGCTTATCTCCGTGAAATCTGACACCCACCCTCTCATCACCAGTCCCCAGACCAACCAACATATTCAGTGGGTGACGAATGTTAACGAATACTGGGAATGTTTGTATATGAATGTGTCAAAGTAATATTTTTTTCTTCTAGGCAAAACAAATATAACATTATTATCAGGAAATGAGAGAAACGAATAGAAGCTAGCAAAATAATTTATCCAACTGTACATTGTTATTCGTGGCAAAATGGCCAGCTGGGCAAATATTATCAGGTATCATTCCTTGAGGCTATGACCGCGAGATAACGAGGGTAGGATACAAGAACACAACACCAAGTCAGAGTTATTCATAAAAATATACGTTTAATAAAAAACTCTTTCCATTCACATATGCATAGCCTACGTGAGTTGCAGTTGGGATGTGTGTACATGCTTAGATTGATATGCAGGATTCGAAGTTGCATAATAAATCGTAGGCAGTGTCCACCATTCTTTAACTGCCTTTGTGGTGTAATGCATAAGGTGTTGATATTCGGTGTGAGCGTCCTGGGTTCGAATCCACGGACTGCCACATGTGTTTGTAATATTTCATTAATCGATTTTAGGAGTAGAGTTGGTTGTTGGATAGAACATAATAATATATATATATATATATAATTTAGAGATGGACTGAATATTCGCTTCGTACCAGACTCTATCGAAGGCCTTTGATTTGTCTAGCACAACAGAAAAAGTCTCGCCAAAGTCCCGAATGGAGGATGACCAAGAGTTAGTAAGATAAGAAAGAAGATCACCAGTAGAGCGGCCCTTAACTCATAAACTGCGAAGCCATGGAAGTTCAAACTAGAGATGGACCGAATATTCGCTTCATATTCGTATGTGCGAATATTCGCTATGTTTTTCAATATTCGTATTCGCATTTCCATTCATAGCTATTTGCAAATATGCGAATATTTTCACGAAACCAATAGAAGATATACACAAATTTAAAATATTTATTTTTAAGGTTAACACAAACGAATAAATAACAGTTTAGATGTGCGTTGGGGCCGCTAAAGTGGAATGAAGGAGGACTGAGCAGTGTTGCTACTTAACTTTATTTAATAGTACTAGATTGAACAAGTGAAAAGTACCAAATTATTCTAAAATGGCATCACTGCCCAGTAAGCAAAATTAATGTGTGCTAGACCTGGACAGTTGAGCCATCACAATACTACCATTTCAGACATATCCAATGTAATAGCATGTCATTAAAAAAAGTGACATCGTATTTCCTCACTGATTTCGTATTTAGTACCAGATATTGACTATTTGATTGGAAGATGTATAAAATGTACTTGAGAGAGTCAAATGTACCAAATGTGGTACTTTAGTACCAAAAAGTGGCAACACTGGGACTGAGGAAGTGTAGATGGTTCGGTAAGGGTAACTCTCTGTTTCTCTGCCTCCATCCCCAAGCAAAGTCGCCAACTTAGCGCCTATATCGCTAGATTTGGAGATGTTTAATCACCAACAAACATTAATTAAATTACTATAAAATATATAAATGGAAGTCAATGACATGGCATAATATTCAGAGGGATAACCCTTATAAACACCTATTTTATTTCAATCCTACTTAAGCATTTGTTTAGCGCTTTTTCATAGTGAATCTAGCGTCAAAGGAAATTTTGAATAGGCAACTCTGGGTCACCACCATTGGGCCTCATAGCTTAAGCACTCAGTGTTGCGTGAGCCATACTCGAGATGAGATGTATTTGCCTCTCTCTCACCCTCGACTGTAACCAACTTCCCTTGAAAGAGAACAGAATTGTAGCTATTGCACAATGGCGTCCAGTTACACCAGTGTAGTTTGGGATTACTTAGAGTTAATCACTAGTGACATGGCACAGTGTAAGCTTTGCAATAATAAATTTTCTCGGAAACCAAAATTCACATCGGGGTTGAAAAACCATCTTAGCAACAAGCACCCAGAACTCTTACAATATATTCAAAATTAATTCATACAGTTCATTTATGATATTTAAGAAATTACACATTCACATCGTCATTAACTTCCGGTAATTAATTTCATAGTAATTTAATTAACGTTTGTTGGTGATATAAGAAGAATTACCAGTTCTTGAAGGATGAAATAAAGATTGAAATAATCGCAATTCGTATTCGAAATCTCCAATTTTACCAAACAAAATTCTCATTCGTATTCGCATTCGCAAATAGTACAAATTTATATTCGTCCCATCGCTAATATATATATATATATATATATATATATATATATATATATATATATATATATGTTAGTAAAGCCAGGTAATAAATTTTCTTTAATACATACGAGGTTGAAAGAAATGGCAATTTCTGCGTTGGAAATTTTATTATTCAAAGTTTCCAGGTCTCTGATGAGTTTTCGCTGGGTGGCAGGAAGTAGATGAAGGAGATGAGCAAAATTCATGGTGGTACAGGGTTACATAAATGTACATGATGATACAGGATATACGACGCGTTTCACTGGACAACCAGCATTATCAAGTAAGGAAGGAATGATATAAAAGGTAAACAGGAAGGGTATATATAGAGGGTGGAGGATCAGAGGAGGCGGAAAACAGGGGGCAAAAGTCTGCTATTGGTGGAAGCGTAAACTAGGAGAGAGAAAGGGGTTAATCGCTTCACGCATGCGCACTGGATGCGGGATGGTGGTCAGTAGGTGGGGTCGAAGCTGATTGGCTGCGTGTCGAGGGGCGTGGCCTAAGTTGTGTGGCGCCTGCAGAAGACGAAGCTGAAGGAGGTAGCGCGGGGGGCTGCGTCAAGGGCACCGGGGGGCGAGGAGGGGGTGTTAGGTCCTGTAGGGTAGTGCCTTTTGGCAGAAGGAAGGATCTGAAGGTCCAGAGTTTGGTTGTTGATGTTGGGATGTAAGGCTTGGATATATAAAGCTTCGAGTATAGGTAATCTCTTTGGGTCACTTTCTTTATCGAGTATGGTGGTGTGTTTCTCTAACTCGTTGCGTGTGAGGTGAGGGTGGTTAGGGGTGAGATAGTGGTCTTTGATGGCTCCAGCCTGAAGGTGAAGAGTTAACCGACGTGAAAGACGAGTCTGCGTCATACCAATATAGGAATGAGGTCCACAGTCCTCATAATTACAGGTATGTTGGTAAATGACGTGATCGTCGGTCATCGGGCTCTTTATCTTGGTGGAGGCTGGTTTGTTGCGGAGAACGAGGTTGGAGGTCTTGGGGGATTTGTAATAAATTATTAATTTGATTTTGTTTTCCGGGTTGATTGGGTGGACATGCTTGGAGATTATTTCTTTTAAGATGGCCTCGTCATTTTTGTGTTCAGAGGACATGTAATTGCGGTAGAAGATCTTAATTTCATTGGGGGGGTCAATGTTGGGAGGGCTTTGGGTGTACCATTTTTCAAGATGGTGGTTGATGGTGCTGGAGATGTCGGAGTTGGAGTATCCGTTATTTACTAAAACTTGGGATAGTCCTTTCTAGTTCCTGGTGGGTGTCGGCCCAGGTAGAGCAGTGCGTGAGGGCTCTCCTAACATAGGCGGAGATGGAGGATAGAAGATAACGGCGGGGGCATTCACTATCGCCGTTGAGGCATTGTCCTGTGTTAGTAGGTTTAATGTAGACGGTGGTTTTGAACCCATGGTCGTTCAGAGCTACGAGGATGTCGAGGAAGGGGAGTTGTCCATTGTTAGATTTTTCAAAGGTGAAGTTAAGTCCGGAGGAGGTCATGAAGCGACGCTGGAGTTCCTGTAGTTCGTGGAGGTCCTTGATTTGCACGAAGATGTCATCCACGTATCTACAGTAGACGGCTGGTCGTTGGGCAGCTAGGAGCTCTTCCTCGATGGTACCCATGAAAAAGTTCGCAAAAAGAACTCCTAGGGGGCTGCCCATCGCCACACCGTCTATCTGCTTGTACATGTTGCCCCGGGGGCAAAGGAAGGGGGCCTCCTTGGTACATAGCTCCAGTAGTGTTTTCAGGGCCTTCTCCGGGATGTCCAGTGTAGGTGTATCAGGGCAATGATAAATTCGACGTAGAATCATGTCAATGGTCCTATCCACTGGCACGTTGGTGAACAGGCTTTCTACGTCGAGAGAGGCGATAGTGTGGTTGTTGTTACGGGGGGCGTCTCGTAAAATTTCCAAGAAATCGTGGGCTGAGTTAAGGTTGAATTGGCTGGGCACGTAGGGGGTGAGGAGGTTGTTCAGGGCCTTTCCGACCTTTCCCTTTCCCAGGAGGTTTTGGTAGGGGGTCTCCGGCAGGTAGCATGTCCCTGTCCTCTTGCCGGTCTACGATCGCCAAACTGCAGACAAAAGATAATATTATGCACAGGAATATAACAATAATGGTGGTTGAGAGAGATATACCATGATCAGGTTTCAAACCCACTGACCCCTCGTATATTACGGAAAGCTGGGCACCATCACCACTCGGTCATGACCTAGTGGTGACGGTGCCCAGCTCTCCCAATATACCTGTGGTCATTGGGTTCGAAATATGTTCAGGGTACCTGTCCGAATTTTCTTTGTGAATAAGTAATAATATATGTCTTTATTTGTTTACAGATGTGGTATTTCACTGCGGAACTCGGAGAAGCTGACCTTGGCCATGTATTGGTGACGGAATATGAACAAAAGAAATATAAATACAATTCCTATATCTACAGTATCTATATGCTCAGGCCCAATCCCCATTTTTCCTATTTTGTATTTGTATTTTCCTTTTTTTATTTTTTATTGTTATTTTTTTTTGTATCTCCTTGGGGGTGGCCGACTCAAGACAGAGCAAGAACAGGAAAACACAAAACACAAGACAAAACAACGAACAAACACAGACAAAACACAAAATTCACACACATCTAGGTCACCCAGGAGTATACCCAGAGACCAGGGTCACCAAGGTCGCTCCAGCACTCCCTTGGCACCCGACCACCCGGAGAGGCTCCGATCTCGGCAGGCAGACATGCAGCGGAGCCAAAGCCACAAGCCCGCCAACCACACTTCCAGGCGCACCCTTCATATTAATCGTCTCCCCGAGCCAGGCGCCTGATGGACTATTATCTAGTCCAACTTGTGCCCGACCCCTTCCCCCAAATGACCACGTGTTCACTCAGCTATTCACAAGCATTCTCCATTTATTCCTGTTTATTACCACTTCCTTTGCCTGATCTATAGTCATTCCTCTATCATCCAAACCTTGTCTTACACAGTCTCTCCATCTCAATGGGGGTCTTCCTGCCCTTCTATCTCCCATTGTATCTGACTCATATATTCTCTTTGTAAGCCTTTCATCTCCCATTCGTTCAGCATTACCATACCAGCTCAGCACCCTTCTGTCCACTCTGGCTGACAAATGTTCCTGCTTCCCCACTTTCCTACGTATCTCTTCATTCCTCAATCCGTCTCTACCGGTAACTCCACACATACTCCTCAAGCAGCTCATCTCCATCACATCCAGCTATCTTCTCTCCTTTTTCTTCAGAGCCCATGTCTCAGCCCCCAATAAAATGTAAATGAATAAAATGTGTTTTACCTCACCCTTCGTATTTTGACTGTGAACAAATTATGAACATTGATTTAAATAAATAATTTAATACATAAAGAAAAAAAAAATATTAATGCTTAAACTGTTAAATGTATGTATTCATATTACATCTAACTATTCAATCATTTAATGGGGATTCACTGTGTCCGTCTCTCATATAATGTTTAGATAGTATAGTTACTATGAATAATCTTTATGTAGGAAACTATACATTCTTAGGGGATCTTCATTGTAACTCTTTGTAACTTCCCCCTTCTAAAACCATTGCCTCAGGTTCCTTTCCCACACTATTAAAGCATACTCTAGCACCTTGTTGTCGCCCAGGCACTGATCGTTTGACCAATGACGATCACGTGTTGTAGAGGTGTTTCGAGGTGACCAAAGAGGTGGAGAGAGGTATTGAGAGGTTAGATAGACTTTAACAACGGGCACGAGAACATAGCCAAGAGATTCCTCGCAATATAGGAAATTCTCTTTTACTTATATATTTAGTACTTCTGTATACTATATTCAGTTGGTACTTGAATAAATATCAAAGTTGGTTGGATACCACATTCTTTCCTTTTCCCCTTTACCTATATATAATATGTATAAGGTATAAGTGGGATGGTGGCGGCATTACTATATATCTACCTAATTAGTCTATCATCATCAAGCAGAGGAACGAGAGCCGAGATCAACCTACAATCAACCTATTAGGAACGTAACTCAAAACGTAACCTTAATATGGTATAACTAAATCGTAACTCATTTAACTCCTAAGGACATCGACACCTTTAGTCATCCTTACTAGAGTTCAAAGTTAACCCTTATATGATAATATAGGATCGTACATTGCTTAGTACGTCTTCCTAATATTTAACCCCATACTTACAGTGACTGTCAAAAGTCCATTTGTAACATTCATCAGACCGAGTTTAAATTACGTAGTTAAAATACAATGTGTGTAATACATTAAATCAGGAATGTCACTAACATATATGAATTCATTATAGCACTATTAACACTTTTGTTGCGGCACTTGCCATATGACAATTGCTTGGTCACGACTGTACCATTCGGGGGTTTTGTACTAAAAGTAACCTTCATTTCATGCATATTTTCATGCATAAACAAGAGCTAAAACGTATTTCAATGATATATCCTTGAAAGCAGAGGAATAGACTTTTCCAATGACACCTGAATCATGTCTGTACAACCACTGGTTGCCGTGCAACAATATTGCACAGGTGACGCTAAATCAGTAAAAAATTACGAGTTTGAGCGGTTTTCGCTATTCCCGAGTCTGTAAGGGAGCTGGAGATGTCTCCCACTGCCACTAGTGATGGCCCAGACACGGTGGTCGGTGGATGGGACGGTCCCGCGCTGCTTATACTGGTTCGCCTGCCTCCCAGTCCTTGTTCAAGGCAAAACTTCAGCAATTGTCATATGACAAGTGCCGCAGTGATGACCGTATTTTTTTATGTAACAGCCCGCAGTCATTGAGTTAAATAAATATGTTTTCTTACCTCCTTGTTCTTTCGCAATTTCACTCTGTGAATGTGGCGATACAGGTAGCTGAAATGCGCCAAGATCCACTTGTCCCTCTCGGTATGGTACTTCGCCTTCTGCCCCGACTTCACGTTGCTCAGCTTGCCATACCGGGTTTTCATCCCTTTTATCCATAGCCTCAGCTGAGGGACTGTGGTTCAAGAAGAAAAATAATTGTTAATATATAGTTACATATACATTGAAATTTGTTGAAAGTGTTGGACAATGGAACATTTGCTGGCGATCATCACCATCAATTATTCCTTGTCACTTTAAGCAGGTCATATGTAGGACACTTTAATGTAAGATGAAATATGTCACAGAAAGCATAGCCAAACAGGTTATAATCTAGTAATCAAGAAATTGTTCATTTGCATTACATATTTTCTTTATTGCACAGTCATGCACACACACTTTTAAAAGAACAAAATATGTCACAAAGATCATTGTTTACACTAATCGCGTGTGTGTGCATAACTGTGCAATAAAGAAAATATGTAATGCAAATGAAAAAAATCTTGAAATCAAGGCAGCCAATTGTTACACTATTGACTTAAACCAACATTGTTCCGCACACAATGTCAATATTATTTTATTGGGAAACACTTTTGCTTTTTGGTTCTTTTTACACATTTATTTTGCACAGTTTCACACAAACACACACTTTGAGGTTTTCACTTACCAGTGACATTGAGTGACTTTTCCTTCTCTTCGAACGTGTCATCATTCTTCTCCCGGTTTCTGAACATCTTCAAGCCTTTGCCTGGAACCACTCGGCCAGCTCCTTTTCTTGCTCTTCGGAGAACACCACGTATCTCCTTTTCTTGGGAGGCGTTGAATCGGAGGTGGTAGCATACTGGCCTTTTCTCTTGTGTCGACAGGTGCCTATCCTCCTCTTCAGGTTTATCCCGTGATCCGGAACGTGACCGTGACCGTGATCGTGAACGGAACCGTGAAGGGGAGCAAGATTTCCTAGTAGGTCCTTCTTCACTAGTGCTTGGTACGGGCGTTTGCACTGTTGGGGGTGTGAATATCTTCTTCTCCTTAAATTTCTCCGGTGATTTTTAGGTAACCTTTCCCATGGTGGCGATTACGTGGAAAACGGGTGCTCGGACGGGAGTAGAGACGTGTGCTCTCGAGCGTGGAAACTATGGTAATGACACCCTGACCCCACTGGTGTTTATATATGGGGACAGTGAAACATGAGCGACCATAGATAAGATTGGCGAAAGGGTCAAGGCGTGCCAAAAATGCCCCCACTCACCAACGTTCGCCCTCATTCGACCCCTGTCGCTTTGCTATCGTATTGTATTTGCGGAAATTCGTCGAAACACTCGCTGTATTTGCGCAACCATCATAGGGTTATCGCCATAGTCGCTCAAGATCGCTATTCGTCACATTCGCTCAAAAGCTCATAGAGCATTCGTCGCCATTCGTCGATATTTGTTCGGTATTCGTTCGGCAATCTTCCAGCATTTGCTCTATTCGTCCGACCATCACCTAATTCGTCCACATTCGCCGGAAGTGGCGAATACCGAGACAAAGGTTCAAATTTTTCGACCCTCGGGCGAACAAAGACGAATGCAGTGAGATAATGGGCAAATGCCGGACGATATTCGCCAACATTTTAAATTTGACGACTTTTTTTGAACATGCTCAAAAATAACGGCGATTCTGAGTGAATCTGGGCGAACACGGGTGGGGCTATGTTGACTGCTGTGCACTTTCCGCGACAATTGGAGAATATTTGAGCGAATAGGGGGAATTTTTGGATATAGACAACAAAATCCTGTCGCAGCCTGTCGCCGGGCACTCGCCATCAAAAAATTGCACAATGGGATACCGCCTTAAGTGTGTTTATTATCATGTATACATTTGATTGCGCTTAACATAATTATTTGGCGATCATGCATCCATACAATATGGTATGTGATCCAAGGAAAGACTTTTCTTGAGCATGAAATTGAGGAAATGTAATATATAACCCACTATATATTAAGGTAAATCTTAAGCATTCTAGCTAAAAGGGATTTAGCTAAGTTATGCTTAAGGCTCAGCAATACATTTAGAAAGAATTGCGAAACCTATGTCTTAATTGTCAAAACAATTTTTAGCGTATGTTAATTATGCCTAAAGTTATCTTAACCCATTGACTGCGGGAGACATTCCGGACTAACATGGCAATTTACAGCAATTTACAGGCTTTTAAAGCCTCTTAAAGCCAATAGAATCAAGTGCGAGTGAGTGGAAGTGCAGCAGGCCATCCATCCTCTCTTCAGCCAGCCGGCCGGGGCACTGGAGAGTATGAGCCATACTCTCACTAGACATACAGTGCTGCCAAAAGCTAATATAGCACCACATTAACGATAATTGCTCAGTATTAGCGAATGTCTTTATTTAGCGCTACCTCGTTTTGGTGTAATTTTAAGCTATTTTCTTATAGTTTTTGGCTGAATAAATTAAATTTTATTTGGACACTTACTTAACCCCTACTGTACCATAGGGTACTACCATCAAAGTCCCCCCCAGTCCCAAGCAATGTGGCCAAAATGGCAAGATATAACAACCTCCCACTTCAAAAGATGGAGGAATACTGCCTCTCTCAGTCTGTAGAGGCTTGGATATAAGCTGAGAAGTGTTGCCAAGGTCTAGAGCAATGCTCAAACGTCATGGTACCAGGCACTGCCTGATACTGGCAGTTACAAGGATCGTATATTACTGAATGCTATCTGCCGTTGCTGGGACTGGGTTGTTATTTATCTACTGACGGCTCTCTGACATCGCTGCTACTGAACGGGTTAATCAATTAGGAGTGAATGAATTAGTCCTAATATGGCGGAAATATGCCCGCAGTGTAAGTGTTAATTCACAAAGTATATTTTAATAAAGTTAACACAACCTTCATTTTGAAAATAATTTGAAAAAAGTGCTCAGGAACACTCACAAATACATTTTTTCTCTCTATCTCTCCCATAAAGAGAGAGATAGAGATAATTATTAAAACAATTTGAATATAATTATAGTGAAGCATTGTTTCATTCAAATCAGGTCTTTACTCCCTCCCACAATTCACAGTCGCCACTCCTTTCTGTGACGTCGGTGGTTCAGAGCCAGTGTTACCATAACTAAATAGCGTGAGGCATTAGATCTCTCGTTCAGGGGGTACCCTTCTTTTATTATTTTATAAGTGAGTGTACGTCATTACAGATAGGGGTTGGAAGGCCATGGAGATAAGTGTCCTCCCGGCCTTACACATGCAAGGTATGCACCCTACCAACCTTCCACACATCAAGTACACTTAGCAGTTAATTGGATGCACTGCACAACATTCAAGGGCTGGCAAAGTACCGAGGGACAATATAATTAGAATGTATTATAAGTAGGCAATATAGACTGTGCAGCAGTCATCTTGTGCCAATTGTTTATCCATTAAAGTTTGTCCGTAGCAAGGGGAACTTGATTGTACATTGCCCCAATATATGATACTACCTCACTACTTTGCCAGATTTTGCATTCCGTGCAGTACATCCAATTGAATACTAGTGCACTTGAGAGATATATAGACATAGACAGACAGAAAGATAGATAGATAATGTCAAACACTGTCATTTAAATTTTACGATTATGACTCTGCTATTCTGCCAAAGTTCATCCAATCTATGGTATTTTACCATGATGGATGTTTAGGATGCTACCATAGCCTGCACCAAGATCTTCTATTGTCCGTTGTCAACCATCCCTGCTGTTTGGTGCTGTACACCAACTTTCGTTCCTTTCCTGCAATCTCCTGTTTTTTCCTCACGGTGGTTAGCAGGCCAATGAGAAAGACTTTTGAGTCTGGTGGATTTTCAGGAGATGTGGCCTTCTTTTTCTGTTTCTCTTGTTTAAAAAAATAACAAAAAACACTGCTACTGCTCCCCCTTGGATATGGTGTCTTGGGGCTTTTTTTGTTTTACCTTACCCAGATGTGATGGCTCCATCTGTGTCGACCTGTATATATCCATCATTATGTATTTGCGTATGGATTCCTTTCGACTTTTTGTTTTTTTGTTTCTCCTTTTGTCCGGTGATATAGAAGTTAATCCTCGTCCATGCAGACAACATGTTATACTCTGTTGTATATTTTATTCCAATATTCGTGGTGTCTATAAGAACATCAAGGATCTTACATTGGCATCTATTGATTGTGATATTGCTTTTGTTCTGAAACCCTTGTCTCTAGTTATAGAGATTATTTTGAACTTCTTATACCTAACTTAAGTAAACCAGTTCTTATTCGGCATGATTCTACTCTTCGTGCTCGTGGAATGAGCTTGTATATTAGATCTGGGTATAATGCTCAGTGCTTAATTTAAGGGGAGGCAGAACCTTACACCCCCAATTCACCCTGAATAAGAGATTTTGTTATTGGCATTATACCATCTTAATACCAATGGAAATACTAAGACTCGCTGAAAAAAAATCAGCTCTCTATGTACTTACTTACTCTAGTTGTACTTACTCTAGTTGTATTGCGGGAGTGAGCATGTTCGTTATTTCCCGCCTCCTATATGTGTAGGTGTTATATGTATCGTTGGAATGGCTGTGGATGTGTGTGAAGTCTGTTTTTTTTTTTTTTTTTTTTTTTTTAGCCAATTGGCGACATCGGAAACGAAGGCTTAGGGTGGATCTGTATGGTACCATTCTCACTATAGACGGTACCGTCTCGCCCGAAGGCTTAGGTAGCCATCAGCTTAGGTGAACCATATGATACCCATCTCGCCTTGTACCATTTATGCCAACCCCAGATGGGACGTCACAACATCGTCCACTTATTCCAGGTACCTATTTACAGCTAGGTGAACTGAGGCTAACACATGAAAGGAGACAAGCCCAATTTGTCTCCACCCGGCCGGGGATTGAACCCCCGACCCCTCGTGTGTGAGATGAGAGCTCTACCTACTAGGCTACGGGCTGTGTGGGTGCGCGCGCGTGCGAGCGCAGAATTTCATTGCGTTTGTTAGGAGTTAATCTGGATCCCAAACTTACTTTTGAAAAGCATATTAGTTCTTTCTGATTTTCCATTTGCCAGAAAATTTGTCTGCTTCGCAAGTGTTGTAAAACGTTTGTTTGTGATGCCACAGTTATCAAGTCTAGTTATGCTTTTATTTTGCCATACTTCGAATATTGCTCACCTGTCTGGTTGTCAGCAGCTGACTGCCATCTCAAGTTGCTTGACAGGTCCCTGAATTCAATCAGTTTTATTCTTCCTCATTTTCCTCTTGATCTGTATCATTGGCGTAAAGTTGGTGACCTTAGCCTTTTATTTAAAGTTTTAACAATCCTCAGCATCCCTTACATGGGGTTCTGTCTGAGCCCTATGTCCGGGCTCGTGCAACTAGATTCACAAGCAATCTGAATGATCTTGCCATGAGCCGTGTGAATTACACAGTTTTCACGGTGTTTTGTGCCGGCCATGGTTGACTTGTGGAATCAGTTGCTAAATGAGCTAGTCAATTCAGCTCGTATCTCCATTTTTAAATCTAGAGTTACTGCTTGTTTTTACTTATTTTATTTTATGTTATCGTATTTAATTCATACTTGACATCCTCCATTGCATAATCTTGTATTATTAATTTTATTTGTGTTAATTTTTTATGTTTTCCTCATAGTTGCCGTAGTCTCTCTCCAGGTGTTTTGTGTGGATTCATCCTGCTGGTGTTTCTGGACCCTGGTTGGAGACTTCGGCATCTCATAGAATTATAATAATAATGATAATTCTCGTTCTCTCCTCCTGCTCCTTGTTTGGCTTTACATAACCCGGCAATTCTCTCCTCGCATCACCCCCTCTCTATCCCACTCCTTTCAGTTTAAAGTTTACTAGTAACGAACCAAATAGCAGCATCGAGAAAGTCCCGTATTTCAAGAAAGCAAACTTTTGTAAACCTGGAGCAATGTTTAAAGAAACAGACTGGAGCTTTCTAATTAACAATAACGACATTATACATCTTGGGAATTATTGGCAACCACTTACCTAAAAGCAGTGCAAGACTGCTTACCATCAAAAATACGGCGTACAGGCCATACTGATAAGCCCAAATGGGCCAAATGGTGGAATAAAGAGATTTCAGACTGTTTGCTTGATAAAATGATTGCTAGTAACAGATTAAAATCCTCACAAAATTACGAAGAATGGGTAAAATTTGTAGAACTACAACGCAAAGCCAAAAAGTTAATTAAGCAAAGTTACTGGTGGATGGGACTCCTTTGCCTTGGTCGGCAACCCATCTAGGGGCGATAACCTTATAAAAATCTGAGTGGATGGGACTCGTCAGTCTTGGTCGGCAACCTATCTGCCACCTTAGGGTGAAGCAGGTTAGTGGATGGATTAGTCGCACACCACTGTAGAAAAATTGCGCCTAAAAATTACATAAAAGGCCTCTGAGTCGGATGGACCCTAAATTGAGTGGTCAGTCCTGTAAGTCCTTCAGTAAACTGGCATGGGTTGTCCCTCTTACAGGGGATAGGTCCACTTAGGGTCATTTGTAGGGCCAGGGGAGTAGGGCGTCCGGCAATAGATAGAAAGATAGATAGAAAAAGACCCTGGAGTTACATGTTGCGAATCAAGGTAAAACAAACCCGATTTTTTTTTATAGTTATACCAGAAAGAAGAAAGTAGTTACATCAACTGTTGGACCGTTAGTCGATGAAAATGGAGAATATACCAAAGACGAAGTACAAATGAGTAATGCCCTCAATACCATCTTTGCATCAGTTTTAACAATCACCAATTAAGATTGATAATTCTGATGTTCTACGCAATATCACCAATACAGAGAGAGAAGTATTGAAATGTTTAGATAAACTCAAGGTAAATAAATCGCCTGGACCTGATACAATCTCACCTAGAGTTCTAAAGGAAGCTAAGGATGAGCTCTCCAAACCACTGACATTGCTATTCATTCAATCCTTGCAGTCTGGAACTATGCCTGAGCAGTGGAAGCTAGCCAACGAAACACTGATATTTAAAAAAGGCAGCAAATCCCTATCCAGTAACTATCGCCCAATTAGCTTAAATTCAGTTGTATGTAAAATGCTTGAAACACTCATGAGAGACAGACTTGTAAATCACTTAGAGGAAAATAACATACTTAAAGATACTCAACATGGCTTTTGTAACAAACGTTCCTGCTTAACAAACCTCTTAGACTTCTTCTACGATATCCTCAACCTCTATGATGAGAGTAGAACTGTAGATATTGTATACCTTGATTTTCAAAAGGCCTTTGACAAAGTTCCCCACAAACGTTTACCGCTAAAACTAAAAACGCATGGAATACAAGACGGTGTGTTGAAATGGATAGAAAATTGGCTCAGCGACAGAAAGCAAAAAGTAGTCATAAACGGTAAAGCATCTAAGTGGACCAGTGTTAGTAGCGGGAAACCCCAGGGATCGGTACTATGACCAATTATCTTTCTAATTTACATCAACGACATAGATGAGGGTCTCACATGAACAATCTCAAAGTTTGCTTACGATACAAAAATTGCAAATAGCGTACTCTCAAATGAACAAGTTGACGATATGCTGCACAATCTAGATAAGTTGTCATGTTGGGCCCAAATTTGGCAAATGCGTTTCAATGCGGATAAATGTAAAGTACTACATATTAGGGAACGGAATGAGAAAGCAAACTATTCGATAAATGGTACTCAGCTTGAGAGCGTAGACAGATAAACCGATCTGGGAGTAACATTATCGAGTAACCTAAAACCGAGTCAACAATGTTCAGAAGTTTGTTAAGAAGGCAAATAATAATTGGCTTTATAGGCAGGTCATTTGAGCATAAATCCAAAGAAGTTATCCTATCTCTTAACAATTCCTAAGTCCGGCCTCTTCTGGAATACTGCATTCAATCCTGGTGCCCTTATTACCAAAAAGATATAGACAAGCTAGAATGAGTTCAGCGTAGAGTTACCAAAATGATACCTAGCCTAAAGAACAAACCATACGTGGAGCTCGGAGCGTCTTAGAGAATTAAATCTATTTACTTTAACCCAGCGCAGATTATGAGACGACTTAATTATAGTGTTCAAAATCATCAAAAACATCGACAATATGAACTGTAGTAAGTACTTCACTATCGACCAATCTAATTACACACGGGGAAACGGTTGCATAATTATTGATAAATCTTTTAACTAACACGAATTCAAGAATTTGTTCTTCAATCGAGTCAACCCCGAGACTTTATAGACTGCAGCACCGTTGATTCTTTCGCCTAGACAAATATCTTGCATCAAACCCGCGACTGACTGCGTTTGTAAATGAATAACTTTATTTTATTTCCCCCTCAGATTCATCAAGGATTATTGTGTATATATATTACTAAGATGTTACTATATTTTCCCCAGATATACGAGAGATGACTTATAACTGTGTTATGTTACTCACCCATCTGTCCCCTACTAACTTCCTGATCCTGCCACGGACATTAGTTCCAGGGCAGGAGTTCCCTTTCCAATTGTCCCTTACCTACTCTAAGGCACTATTTGGACAGTTGATCCTCAGTGTTTTGGAGGACAAGCAGACTGGAGGGGTCACTAGACCTGGTGCAGCTTGATTTCCTTTGTACTTTTCCTTCATCACTGGTCTATGCTACCTCCTTCAAAGACCCTCCTTTCTCTTTATTTTGTATCCTCTCCCTCTCTTCAATTTACCAATACTTCCACATTTTCACCTTCCCTTTCTAACAGAACATTTCTCTCTCTCTCCCTCTCCATATACATACATACATACCCCATGCTGGCCTATACATTTTGAAAGAAAGTGTGTTGTGAGCCTGTATTCCGTAGAGACCCACTAAAGCCTTTACACCATACTAGGCCAAGGTGACAGAAGGGCTCGGGGGACCATTACTGTCTGTATGGGGTAAGCTGTGGAGGGAGGGAGAGAGAAGGTAATGAAGATGGAAGGAAGGAAGCGTGATAATATAATAGGATAAGGGAGTCGATGTGGAGAGAGAAGAGGAAAGGAAACGAAGGGGGGGGGGGGGAGAGGGTGTATAAACAAGGACATAGAAAATAATGACATACAAACAAAATTAAATACAATTATTTGAAATGTAAATAGATGTAAAGGCGAGAAAGAAAAGGAAACTAATGGATGGTAAATGAACGGAAAGGAAAGAAACGAAAAACAAATCACAAACTAGTGAAATAAAGGAAAGGGGGCGAGTGGAAAAACAAAATAACAGGAGGCAAGTGGAGAGTAAAAATACTACTTCTGTTTTCTGTGTGACCGGTAACTCTGTTTTGAATTTCGTGTGTTAAGTTACGGTGTTAATATTTCCACAGAAAGCCTGGTTCCTGTTTTGACAGTATGGTATGGCATAGTAGGTTGTGCAGTCTAAATTTGGTTAATGAAGGACGAAACCTTAAGATAAACTATCACATACAAGTAATGTATACAATCAAAGGAATGAAGAAGATAATACAATGAAGTTGGGTATACTTATAGTGATTTGTATTTATTACCTGATTTACCTTATTCCATATATTACATCGGTTTATCACTAACAATATACATATAAAGGGTAATTTATAATGGACACTTTAATGACAATCTCCATAGCTTCTCTAAACACATTATATACTAACATTGGACGGTTTAGCCATATCTTCTTCTCTTTCTCTCCTTATTTGTTCTTCTGCATTTCCTTTCAGTTTCCCTTCTCCCCTTCCACCTTTGTGTTATCTTACAATCTACCCTCTGTTATCTTTACCCCTGACCTGTCTTCCACACACTCTAGAAACCCTGTAGTAAGAGAGATCAGACATCCTTTGTTTTGGTCGCCACTTTGATGCCGGAAACAACAAACAACGGAGTAATATTATATTATGATCACATAGTATTTAGTTCTAAAGAACAAACTCTATATCTTGTACCAGTCCTGCTTTGTGGTTATTATGGGTTTGGACATAATGTGAGTGTAAAGAGAGGTTAACAACCCCTGTGGCACCAATATGGCGGATCTTGGCTATTTAAGGTTCTTTCACAAAGTATCATCTATATTTTCATTCAATGTTTATCTGGCCCTCCCGTAACCCCTATGTCACAGGTCAGTGACTGAGATTATATACTTATAGGTAGATAGGTAGATTTATCCAGCGCGGGAAAATTGGGAGGCGGGAGAACAGCTGTAGAGAAAGAAAGGGAGAGTGAGGGGTAAGAGGGTAGGCGCTGACCGTCACGGCGTACATGTGTGCGTGTGTGCGTTCTTGCTTGTAGGCTTGGGTACCGCTAGGCGCCTCGCGTACGTGTGTGTGTGCGTTTATGTTTGTAAGCGTGGTCATAGGGAGTGTCCAGCCTTTTCATTGGCACCTTTTTCAAAATGTGTTTGGGGGAGGTGAAACCGAGGCTATAAAGGGGGTAGGAATGCCCAGGACAGGCCTTTCTCCTTCTTCTCCTGCCCGACCCCAACGAGACAGTCTAATGTGCCCGCGATGAATGGGTCGGCAGGGCTGCGAGGGCACCTTGTGCCCTAATTCTACCATAATCCGGTGAGTCCAATTCAGTTAGACAAGTGTTAACGTATGTCTGAATTCAGCGTGATGTGTGGTGGTGTGGTTGTGTGCGTCGGCCAGTCACCAAGACTGTGCCAGACCGCATACATGGCCAAGGCTGTGACACCGACCGAATTAGCTTAATGCTATGGCCGGGAGTGGCAGGTGTAAGCAATACCCCACAGAGGGCTTGCTAAAGGCTAGGGATGCCCAGGGCGACATAGTTCCCCTGCGGCAATATCTCACTGTTTAGCTATGCACGTGACCAGGGGTGAGTGTTGGGTGTCTGCGGTGTGTGTCGGTGAGTGACGCCGTAGCTTTGTTGATTCCTAAGCGATCAACGCTACCGCTAAGAGATCGTTGTGACTCCTTAAGGCTTGACATACTGCTTTTCTGTGACTCTAGATGCGATTCTCATAGATTAGTGAGTCACGTGGGTGTGTGGTCAGTGACGCCGTAACATTTTTCCCCACAGAGGGTAATGCTACCGCTGTAGCCATTGTTGATTCCGAGCGATCAATGCTACCGTTAGGAGATGTTGCACTCTCTTAAGGCTTGACATACTGTTTTTATGAGACTCTTTAATTAGGCAACTCTCATAGTCTAGCGAGTCACGTGACTGAGGTGAGGAGGTGAGAGTGGAGAGAGAGTGTGATGAGTGTGATTGACAGGTGTGAGTGTGGGAAAATCTTGTGCCTTATCGATCATGCGGTCATTTACTGGGCTGGACGACGTTATCAGTATCACAGTAGACTAAAGGGTTGGTTGATGTGAGATTTCGTATGACTAGCAGTAATCAGTATAGTGATTTGGGGTAATCTTAAGGGTAGTTATAATACTGGCTAGTTATATTTAGGTAAGTGGGTTAGATTGAGTGGCCGAGCGTGTGAATGACATTGTCTCTTTTCTTAATGCAATTTCAGTGTCGCTATTCAATAAAACCAATTTTAGTAGGAATGTTTGTTTCTTTAATTCTTGCTAACTTTAAGAATACAATTATTATCAATACATACCTATCATTACAATAAATCCGTGCACACTAACATCCCGTAAACTGGGAACTGCAATTTTCTTTTCAAATAATAATACTGCATTGAGTCAGTATATAAATACTGCATCGATTCAGTATACTTATAAATGTATAGCATGTTCTGGGACTTTAGTTGCCATAATTTCACAAGGAATATCTTACTATTTTGACGACTTTGTCACACTATCAACATATAGGTTTATTTCCTTTACAACTAGGCAAGTGTTACAGAACACCTATTAGTCACCCAGACATGTCCTATTACACCCTACTATCTTTCTTTCACACACAATTTTGTTCGAATGCCGGAAATTAAGTCACTGGAAAAGTTGAAAAGTTTTCATAAGAATAATTACATTCTCTTACGAAAACATTGAATTTAATACGTTAAATATGAATGACTTCATCTTCCTTAACCTAAATTTAACTTAATCCTGCCTAACATATATTATGGATATTAATTATAATAGACTGTTATTAAGTCTAACCTTTCATAAACCTATGTGACATAGCCTAATACAATTTAAATTAACTTAGTTATACCTCAATTAATGTAAAATTATTATTCGGTAATCATTTTATTGACGTACTGAACTATACTGCATATGGAATTTTTGAGCATTTTTTGTTTCTCCACGATTTTACATGTCCTAGTATAGCTAACGATACAAATTAATATTCGACAGAGGAATTATGTTCGGTTGATATTTTAGAAAACAAGCATAACCAAGCGATCAGATTAACCCTTTCTATACCGGCGACGTCTTTTTAATTTCATTCTTGCTATATTTAAACGATTTTGTGCAGTTTAAGAAGGATTTATGGAAGCAAAAACGGTTAAGTGAGATAGTTCGAAGCCTGTTAATATCTGGAGGCCCTTTATTAATGCAATAACATCGTCTAATAGTAGCCCGAATAAAGTTATGAGGACGTCGCCGGTAGAGAAGGGGTTAATAGACTTGCTTTGGCCTCAACCGACTATTGTATAATTTTCTTTACCCCAACAAGTGATTAATTGCATATGTAGCTACTTATGTTGACAAAATTATATACTTCAGTATATTATAATACACAAAGATAACGAAGACATTATGATGCACATATTCTAAAGGCACTACATATCTGATGAACAGTTGTACACTTTGTATATGATGTAAGGTAAGGTAAATATAGCTAACGAAGTTAATATAGAGAAGAGGCAGAACAGATAAAATATTAATCAAATAATAGGGAAATTAAACAACAGATAGAAAAACTTAATATTATTGGGAGGAAGATGAAGACCAAAAAAGGTAAAATGAAGAAATGAAGCATACACATACTAAATAATAATAACATATTAACAAATATGAAGAAAGTAGAACAAGACGATAAGGTAGGGAAGAAAAGCAAGGGGAAAGATAACTAGGAGAATAATGGAATGAAAGGTGTGAGAGGAACGACAGGATAAAGGCAATAATGTTAATGGACCAATGCACTCCAGAATGTAAAGGAGAGGACGGGAGAAGTAGGAGAAGGAGAAGGAAGAAACGTTAGAAAGATCAAGGGGAAAGAGGTAAACAAATATACAAGAAGAAGATATGGTTCGAAGGCAAAGGAAGATATATAAATAAGAGGATACAATATTAAAAAGGATAAAATCATTGGGTGATGGAACAATAGATTAGTAAGGCAATATATATGAGACATGACAGGAGAACATGAGGACATACAACAGAACAAGGACTTAGAAGATGTAGAAAGAAGAACAGAACAAGAGGATAAAATAATATAGAAATATATAGTGAACATAGTAAATTAATACAAACAGATCATACTAAGCACATGGAGAAGATGGAAGAGAGAGTTTGACAACGGAATGATAGTGAAACCCACAAGAGTAATGAATAGATAAGAAAGTAAGTATGAACTGAAGAATGTGGACAAATGTCAACAAATTATTATTATATGAGACATTAGTGACAGAAACAAAGAAAGTAAACATGAGGTATACAAGGATAACACAAGCACAGGGAACGCAATGAATCATTAGGAGGAAGAAATAAATAAAAGGGAAAGAACGGAGTAAGGAAAGGAGTAAGGAGTAGGTAGCGAACGTCGGAATAACCAGGGAAGCTATGAAATAAATATTAAAGAAAACCAAGTAAGCATAAAGGTAAGAATGGGTAAGAACGAAGCAGCCAAGAGGAGGAGAATGAGAGAGAGAGAAGCCAGGCAGGAGAGATGAAGGAATATATAAAGGACAAAACTATGAAGGTTATGTAATTCTTCGGCTTTCACCTTCACCTTTAGTGTTGGGAAGTGGGCCATAACAGGCTATGGAGATGAACAAATTTATAACGAGACGAGTGAGTAAGACAAAGAGAAAAAATATACTTTAGGACGATTGTAATAAGAATAGAGCCAACTGATAGGCAATAAGTTTATTATATATATTTAACGTTTCGATATAATTTATTACTATAACGTATGCTTCATAATAACGTTCAACGTTAGACAAAACCGTAGTCTAACAATGTTACCACCTCACAGGTTTGATATACTGTATTGTATGTGACATAAGGATGAGAATGTGCAGCCATTTTTTATGGTTGAAACCTTACTTCTTCTTATAACAATCATCACATTATTTACACCATGATACAAGTGTACTGTTTGTAACATTGGTACATAAGACAACAGGAATGTGCAGCTAATATTTATGGTTGAGACCTTATTTCTTTCTATAACAACCATCACACTATTTATACCATCAACTAAAACCATTTTACAACTAACCATAAATCCCTCCCTCCACATTAAGCAAAATTAAATATAATGTGTTGGGAAATAAGGAAGAATGATTAAACTGAATAAAATAGGTACAATACAACAACGTCTGTCACACCACTTTGCCACGGGAACCATTATCTACACATAACAAACAATATCATCGTTTGATAATAGAAACACAAACAATCACTGACACGAACCATGGGAAGTCAACCTATGAAATAATTCCCTATTGAAGAATTACGCGAACAAAAACAAATACATGCACATGAATGAGCTTACGACACTAAGTATGATATAATATTATTCTAAGTATGAAAGAGAGATAGAGAGATAGCCTGAGGTTGCCCAAAGTGCAAATATATGTTAAAAGCAGGTAAAGAAAGTGGTGAAGTAAGAATGAAGGACAGACTGGGACAAGGGCTGTATTTTATTCCTGGATGTTTTGGGCTTTACGTATGTATGGCAACACCAATAATATTCAACCTAATAAACTAAATTGATATCTAATACCTAACCATAGCTTAGCTTATGATGGTCTGTAATAACGTGTCAATACAATAATCATAACCTAACATAAGGGGTAAAGTATACCATAGTCTATCCTACCTAACTTTACATAATAACATAATATTAACAAATCTAACAAAACATAACCAACGCCCACCTATATTTAAACTATAGTAACAAATATAGATATGGTCAGTAAGTTACTTGGATATTTAATTCGGAAAAGATATACATAGTATACTTTCGACATGTAGACTAGACAAGTATTTATACATACTGTACAGTACAATATGCAAAGCAAATTTAGCACCAACTTAAATAATACTATATGTTTAACATTCTTACCGTGATTACATCCTAATATTTAAAAAAGTAAGTTGTGAAATACAGAATTAATCTACACAAAGAACTACAATGATAGATATAATTATACAGTAGATAGGTAGAGAATACTGAAATGTTTGACTCCCCCCCCCCCCACCCCCCCACCCAATCTGTAGGTTACAGGTGAAACTTTGTTATTAAGCTTATAATAACCCACTGAATCAATCTCAAATTAAGAAACGAATGTGTCATTGTGTTATAAAGAGGAAGAGGCGGTCATCAAAATGTAACCTTTTACAATTATTGTATTTGCCAATATAGAACATACGGACGTGAAACCGGAACCGTGCTTCGTGCGGAGCACTCAGTCTTTAAATGTGTGTATGTATGTATGTATGTATACACAAAACTTGTAATTCTTATAACTGTGTCGTAAATTATAATAATATTAAACTTTTACTAAGAAACTAAAGCACAGTAACAGACTGGTTGTGTTTAACAGTGGTTTACACGGTTTAAATAATGATGGCGTGTTTGTATAAATAGTCTTGCTTATTATGTAGTTGTCATAATAATGATGGCGTGTTTGTATAAATAGTCTTGCTTATTATGTAGTTGTCATAATAAGCAAGACTATTGTCAAATGTTAACTAGAATTATGGCATAAGGATACATAATTCAAAGCACACACTTATAAAAGAAGAAAGTGGGAAAAAGTGAACGAAATAATTCAACTCTTGTTTAGTAGAGGTCAATGTCATGCTAAATAAAATCAACTGGCAATAGTTGGAAACCTACAAGGACCTGTTATTAAGTAGAACATAAAATACATTGGCATTACAAGAAGATACTGGAGATAAAAAGAAAAGGGGAGAATCACTAACCTGAAGAGTTAACAAGCCTGAATAATGTGTGTGTGTGTGTGTGTGTGAGAGAGAGAGAGATATAGAGAACTACGGAGATATGAAATCAGAGTAATGAGTGGTATTGGATAGGATCTCAGGATAGGAATGACTCGTAAACGGAGAATGAACAAAGTAAAGGGAGATACTATAAGAAAACTAATAGTAGAATAATATGAAATATGGTAGACTTATACTGTACATTCAGGTAGCTATGTTTCTCCGTTCACACATTATCAATCCTCCTCAATACTTCCCTCATGTTTTGGAAAATAAGGTAAATACGAAGATAGTGAAGACCCATGGCAGACTACAGACTACAATCATTGGCCTGAGCGGTCGAATTTGACTTGTGGTCAATTTGGGCTGTATGATTGAATTGGGTCGGTCAGTCGTATAAGCCCAATCAATATGAACATATGGATTGGAGTGACCGGTTGATTCAGCCAAGGGACATACATTTGAAGAGAACATCAATCAGCCAAAATGGGAAGGCCAGCAGAATAATGGTCAACCCTAAAGGCCGCGTCATACAGAAGTCGAACGTATGCCGACTGGCGCCCGAAGTCATTGACTTGCATATTTTCCCGAATTAAGCCGAAACACCCGAAAGTAAGAAAGTAACCCGGAGTCGAATATCCCCCGACGGGTACCAGAATGAACTACGAATACAAACCGATGGACCTGAATGAAAGTCGATAAAGAGCCGATGAATTCCCGTACGTAACTCCACCTTAATCCGATGTGGGTCGAAGAAGCCCCGATCATGCGCCCAATATAACCCGTATATGCCCCAAGACGGGGAAATGACAAGAATTACCGATGCTCAGCCGAAGCTCAGTCGATTAACAACCGAAATAGAAGAAGTTAGGTCGAACGTCAGTTGAATAGGTCGAAGATCATAGTAAGTTTAATAATCGCTTATATTATCTTTCGTTAACCCTTTCTGTATCGGTGACGTCATATTTATTTGATTTCAGCAACATTTAGACGATTTTATGAAGCTTACGATGGATTTAGGGTAGCTAAAGGGATTAATTGACATTGTCTGAAGCATTTCAATGGGTAGACGCCCTTCCTGCGCTGAATAAAATCGTCTAATAGTTGCCAGAGTATAATGAGAGTATAATTATTGAAGAAGGGTTTGTGGTATTAAACAGGATTAAGTAAAACAATTCGAAACCTGCTAATTGTTTTTTAAGCTGAATAATATCGTCCAATGGTAACCAGAGTAAAGTTAGTAGGACATCACCAGTACCGTACTGAAAAGGTTCGTATAATAAATTTGTTCTATAATGAATTTCAGATTAGTGGCGTTTCCTTCAATGTGTTAAGAATACTATTCATAGTATGTAGACTAGTTATGCTACAACCAATATATTCTACATTGCACACACTAAATCAACAATGTACTCGGCTTAGAATTTATCTCTTGTAGTGTGTGTGTGTGTGTGTGTGTGTGTGTGTGTTGGGGAGGAAGAATGCAAATCCCCCCAATAAAACAGTTATGACCCAACATGAAGCAGCGTTCAAGGACAATCGATATGCATGGAGGCGGATTACGTGAGGTTCAGCGTTACAAAAAAACCCAGTAGTCCTGCGGTAATAATACGCTCGCTAAATGTATTCACTGCGGGCCCTCTAATCAAACGGAAACAGGACAACGGCATATAATTATTTGTATTTGTATGTATTTGTATTTAAACAACTCCAAGGAGTGGAGTTAGAGGGTGAGTGCGGCTCCGTGCCATCCTGACATTTGTTTTTATTTGTATGTAAACAACCCCAAAGAGTGGAGTTAGAGGGTGAGTGTGGGTATGCGTCATCCCCTCGTAGTCCTCCTTTGATTGATTGATTTGCTTATACCCTGTTTTAAACAAACAGGTCAACATTCTTAAGGGGGGGTAACCAGTTTATTTTTTATCTCTCTCTCCGTTTCTTTCTTTCCCTGGCTTGTATCTATTCGGCCCCATTCAGCCAACTGTTTTAAGACGTGTATCCCCATCCAGGTGTCGATTTCTTCCTGGCGAGCGATAGCGAGCCAGCATAGACAATGAAAAAACAGATGGATAGGGTGATATTCGACTGTTATTCGAGTGAGCATCGACTATCCATTGTCTGTTATGCTGCCATTGCTGGTCATGGTTGGGTCAATATGGAGTCTAAACCCGATACATCGGCCAAGCAGACAGGAATATATGGGTCAATATCTGGTTTTCATCTTGGTATTCTGTTTTTATTGGACTCTCGGTTGGGTTACATTCGACTTTATGAGAGATTCATCGTAATAGTCTTGGGTTATCATCGAGTTTCCTTCGTGGTACTATCGACTATCATCGAGTTACATTCGACCCTTCTTCGGGTCATTCGAGGCATCATCGTCAATTCAAAATACAACCGAGCAGGACCCGAATAGGTTGAATGTAACCCGAATATGACTCGAATATATCCGCATGTAACTGGAACGTAACTAGATCATAACCCAATAGTTTTGTAACTGTTTTTTGACCCGATTCATCCCCAAAAGTTAACGCATGCACTAACTTTTGGCCGATTCACCTGATGATTCGACTCAAGCCCAGAACATCCCAAGAACGTCCTGAGATTCAGCCGAAGCGTTACCAGAATTTATCAGAATCGACCTGAACTGGCTTAAATTTTAGTTTTTAATTATCTTTGGCCAATATTTCTATATTCCAACTTACTTCCTCTCGGGCATAGGCTGAGAGCCTTAACATTCACCGCTTTACAATGAACAGTGAAGCCTGTGAGGTCTTGTTCCAGTCTAGGGAGTGAGACATGTGAAGCACGTAGAGTACAACGAGCACCTGCCATCTTGCCTTCACATGAGGCACGGTGCTCACTCATGGCCCGAAATGACCCCATCTCTGAAGCCACCTCGTTCCCGTGCTTCACTGTCTCACCCCATACACTCGGACTCTCACACTTACACACACACAACGCAACCTGTTGAGCAGATAACTCACCAGGCATTGCACCCCTATTGCATATTTTGAATATGGGAATATTCATACAGTGCTATTTAATCAGGGAACAATGAGGGACAATACTGACCAACATGCTACACATTTGAAACCATTAACCCACCAATGTTTGTCTACAGATGCACACAGACACTGACTGACATGCTACACATTTGTAACCATTAACCCACCAATGTTTGTCTACAGATGCACACAGGCACTGACCAACATGCTACACATTTGTAACCATTAACCCACCAATGTTTGTCTACAGATGCACACAGACACTGACTGACATGCTACACATTTGTAACCATTAACCCACCAATGTTTGTCTACAGATGCACACAGACACTAACCAACATGCTACACATTTGTAACCATTATCCCACCAATGTTTGTCTACAGATGCACACAGACACTGACTGACATGCTACACATTTGTAACCATTAACCCACCAATGTTTGTCTACAGATGCACACAGGCACTGACCAACATGCTACACATTTGTAACCATTAACCCATCAATGTTTGTCTACAGATGCACACAGACACTGACCAACATGCTACACATTTGTAACCATTAACCCACCAATGTTTGTCTACAGATGCACACAGACACTGACTGACATGGTACACATTTGTAACCATTAACCAACCAATGTTTGTCTACAGATGCACACAGACACTGACCGACATGCTACACATTTACCATTTATTAAACACCCACTTCAGACCCTGTTTCCACAATGTGCAGTAAAACAATTGTAGTACAAGTGCTTCACTTAGTCCGAGTGTAAAATATCTGGAGTAATTAGAAATGGGTCGAGATAGCGAGTGCATTACTGAAGAGACGGAATACTGAATTATCTTGATGAACAACTTAATGACATGCCCAAAGTAAATGTTTGTGTGTGTGTGTGAGAGAGAGAGAGAGAGAGAGAGAGAGAGAGAGAGAGAGAGAGAGAGAGAGAGAGAGAGAGAGAGAGAGAGAGAGAGAGAGAGAGACTGACACACACACACACACACACACCATTCCACAGCATATTTCCTTTCCTAATAATAAAAACTCCAACTCACACTTCAAGACTAGTAATCTCATTAGTTTTACAGTACAGGCTAGTATAAGTTGCTGCCAGCGTCCTGGTAACATAAGAGTACTACGAGAATACTAACCTCTCAAATTGTTGGGAACATGCATTGAGTGCCTTGGCTAACACACTCATTTTTAATAGCTTATGTTAAGTTAACCCTTTACCGGCCACTTATAGAAATACTTAGTCATTCAATTTGTTTACCCTAGAGTCCTAGACCATGAAAGTAGACCCAATTCTAAGATATTTGTAATTATGATAATATGTCAAAATGTGTTATATTGAAGTACTACGAGAATACTAACCACTCAAATTGTTGGGAACATGCATTGAGTGGCTTGGCTAACATACTCATTGTTCATAGCTTATGTTAAGTTAACCCTTTACCGGCCACTCATGGAACTACTTAGAAATTAAATTTTTTGACCCTAGACCATGAAAGTAAATCCAATTCTAAGATATTTTTAATTATGAAAATTTGTAATTTGTTGGTGTATGTTCTATCTATCTATCTATTGCCTGACGCCGTGATCCCCGAAGGGGTGGCTACGAACGAACCGCCCCCATGCACCTCTGTCCCCAGTCCGTCGACGCCCCTCCCCCCAACCAGCACCGCCTTCGTTCATATACTTCCTCACTCCATCCTTCCACCTCTCTATCGGTCTACCTCTCCCTCTCTGTCCCTTCACCTCGCTCTCGTATACCCTCTTAGTCATTCTCTCGCTTTCCATACGTTCCATATGGCCGAACCATCTCAAGTTGTTCCTTTTCACAGTTTCCAGCACATCTACCTCCACACCACACCTCCTTCTTACTTCCTCATTAGTTTGTCTATCCCTCCATGTAACTCCGCACGCACTTCTTAAGTAATTCATTCATTGTGTAGATTAAAGTAGCAAATCCACAAACCCTTACTAAGTTTATTAAAATCAAGTAGTGATAACCATAATTAATGGAAAACACGTTCTCGCATACTGAGAGGGTTAGCATTCTATCATCATTGTGTGTACCCCGACTGGTTCCCTACCAAACCTTCGTCACCACATACATGACCACGCATAGTCGGGGCCATCTCTGTCACACTTCTTAAAGGCTGCGATAGACACCCTTCTCACGGGTGTGTAGCAAAAACAAAAAAATATATATATATATATAAAAAAATGGTAAAAGTTCCTTGACCTGCTAGTGAATCGTAAACAGCATATTCATAATAATTCCTGCGTTAATGAGCACATCATCTAGGCTGACTTTCCTCTTCCTGCCCCGCCAACTCAAGCCTGCAGTAGCTCTTCTTCAGGCACATAGCGGCTTCCAAGGTTTTTGTTTGGTATAATTTCCCTGGGCACCATAACTCAAAGCCGCTATGTGCATCATCATGTAAGCTGAGGCAATAAATTTTGCGTTGCCTGTTGGGTCCTGGGAAGGAGATGTGACGGTCCTTGTGGGACCCAAGGAGGGTGGACGGGGAAGGTACAGTTAAATTATAAATAGTTGTATATATTATCATAAAGAATTAAGTATATATTGCAAACAATTTAGTTTACAAATTTCGGTAAGAGAACAACAATAAATCTTATAAATCCCCACACGATATTATACATAATCCTACAGGACTCAACACAGATACAAAGTAAATACATAACGGTAGATAATAAAATGCGAACAATTTTCTCCACTTCAATTCCTGAATAATTCAATAACGTTCGAAGCATCATGTGACATTACATAATATTTATTCAGAAACCATTACAAATATATATATATGTGAGCCAAAATGCAGATACTGTAAGCATTAACTTCAAGCTTAATCTTTGGCAGAACAATGTGTGTCAGAAAAGAGAGAGAGAGAGAGAGGTATTGTGTTCTAGCGTATCTGAATAAATGTTGGTCAATAATTGTGCTCCTCCATCGGTTAACATAATATGGTTTTGGTAATGGAGTTAAGTCTATCGTATTATAAGGCAGTATAGATGTTTACTAATATATCCCAAGCTGTATGTGTAACAAGGGAACAAGAGAACCTGGCAGTCCCTGGAGGCATGGGAAACGTTAATGGATGTATTGTATTTATTTGTAAATGTGTACATGACAATGTATGCTTTGAAATTTGAATTGAATTGAATGTAATGGTTCAGCAGTGCACACCTCATGGCTGATGATAAAGACGATGATAATCTTGATAAAGATAATGAGCTATGATTATGATCATTATCATCCATAAGTGGTTTGGAAGAACATATAATCTATATAACTATTGTGATTGTGTCTCTTAAGATTGTAGTGGTTATGGCAGAGGCAGAGTTACGCACGACCCTGCCCCTCTTTGCCATATTGCCCATCCTGCTGGTCGAGTGCAGCACAGGGCTTCCCCGCTCGAATTCATCTCATGGGCTGACCCATCACACTGTGGTCAACTTCCACCACATCTTCCTCTTCGTCCTCCAGCTCCTCTGCCTCTCACCTCGGACGAATCCGTGTCTCAATCTGTAGTAATATAGACACTATTATTTGTTGTGAACGTAAAAGTATTTGTGTACCTTATTTCGTTACAAACATATTCATGATCATCCAAAACTATTATCATTGGTTACCTTTATATAATTATCCAAATATTGATGTGTTAATATATATTTATTAATGCATGGATGTTTTCTAAAACCTTCTCTCTAGTGATTAGGGTTACTTTTTGGGTTGTCTTTTAGGAACCTGAATGCTTCCCAAATCCATTTGTCGTGGGATGTCATCATTTTGGCTCCCACGCTGCCCTTCCTGTTGAAGAGTTTCACATACCTCGTCCACATGTTGGTATAAAAGTTTCTAATATTGGTGGCTGAAAAGGGAAAGGGAAATGGCTTAGATTTGTATGAAAATACGGAATTATTCAACGTAAGTTTCTCAACAACTGTTTTTCGCGAAATATATTACAACAGAACATATAACACAGGCTAATATGTTACCATGTAACGTTCATGAATACTGGAAATGTCAACAAAGCTTACCAGGTATATTTATCTCTTCAGTCTTTTTTTGATGAAGGCGGTACTTGTGGACCCGGTCGTTGTGCCGGGAGTCGACCCTGCTCCAAATAGGTGGGTGCCGCTGGATCCACTCGGCGAGTTCCTCCTCTATCCGAGCAGTTATTCCCCCGCCTGTCTCATCCTCCAAAGTCGAATGTTGTGTGTCTTCTTGAGACAGGGCGGAAGCGGGGCTGCTGCGGCCGCTGTGGGTCTCTTGCTGCACCTCGGCTAGCACTTCCATGAGGAACATCTCTATGCTGCCTCCCTGGCCTCTACTGCGACCAGGGTCCTCCTCAACTTGGGTAGTATCTTCCACCATTTCCGACACATGGGATGCATGGATTATTTCCATTGGCGTTGGCAAGGGGATCGGCGTCCTTTGCCTCTTGGACTTCAGGCCCTTAGCTTTGGCTGACTTGGGAGGCATGACGATAGTTGGTGGTTAAGTATAGCTGGTCTAATGTGTTGACTGGGTCATGACCTGACAGGTCATTACCTGTCAGGCTACTAATATGGGCTGCCGCCCGTCATCAGCGCTGCCTGATGTACGTATGCTAATCCAAATGCAATTAAGTAAAGAATTCCGAGGTCACACCACCATTCTTCTTCACATAGCCAAAGTATGTCTCATGTGTCGACGAACGCATTAGCGAGCATTACTTCATATTGGCGACACCCTTGTGTTGAGCATACCACTGGCGGGTCTGCTTTCGGCAAGTCATGTGACACCCGTCTTGTTACGCTACCAAATGTTTGTGAATGATTTGGCGACTATTCTTGTGGATCGGCAAATAGTCACGCAACGTCTTTCATCATTGTAATGACTTTCTTTGTGAGAAACCCTCGTCGATCAACAAAAGTACTTGCGAACGCATCGCCGACTCACCACCAACACTTGCGACTAGTGTTGCCAAAATTTTAACAATCCGAAGTTTGACACAATCTATGACTCAAGCGACCCGCCGCCGACATAATGAGATCATTTCAGATTTAGGTAAGACATGATAAGACAATGGACAAAAAGGGGCATTCGGGTTGGGTCGCCGATGATAATTTTGAATGTGGGAAAATGGCTTTGATGAGAGCAAGTTGGAAGAAATAAGTAAACCGGACTCAGACACAAAAGATTATTTACAGATTCATTTATATATTTCTTTCTTGACCATTTCGTTATACTTCAAAAATGTCTGCCTGTCCACAAAGTCTGAAATACGAGATAATTACTACTCCATAATATGTTTGCGAAATTATAGTATACAAAAGGTAGATTTAATGGCCTTGTCTCACACAGCAGACACCAGACACCCACACGCTATTGCAGTTTTTCCCAGAAGTTGCATATAAATAAAAAATAAATAGTAATGGCTACAGAGTTGGCATCTTATAATTGCTTCGCTCCCCCATATCCACTGTTAATATT
Organism: Paralithodes platypus; assembly: GCA_032716605.1. NCBI lineage: Eukaryota > Metazoa > Arthropoda > Malacostraca > Decapoda > Lithodidae > Paralithodes > Paralithodes platypus. Next base: position 30,167,733 of record CM064554.1, read on the forward strand.
ATATTGTTGTTGTTGTTTGTGTTGATGGTGTGTGGGTGTTGTGTTGATGGTGGAATCATTATTGTTGGTGGTGTTTTTTATATTGGAAAAGTTGAAGGGAGTAGCAAGTTTCAGGGCAGTAATTCAATGATAAAGGATTTATGTTGGGAAGTGATAATGTTCTGAAACTTGGTGGCGTGTGATGTGTTTCCAGAAAAGTTACTATGTTATTCCACCATAACACACAGACACACACAGCTAGCTAAGCACAGTTCATCGCGCTAACACACAGCACTATAACATATAACACAACAGAATAATAAGACAGATAACCTCTTTCCTCCCACAACCTCTTCACGTCCAAAATGTGTTGCTGCCTGCCATAAGTTACCACACATACACACATGAAACACATACTGACACACCCTAGCACACTAAAGTACCACACAACACAAACAACACCTGCAATAACTACTACAACATCAACACATAATAAAATACAACACAACAATCTTAGCTACCACAAACACAAGACAAAACACATACCAACACTTACAACACATAACATAATACAAGACAGTGTACAAAGTAATACAAACATACAATACAAGAGCTTGACCATCCGCTTCTTCCACCCCATCCACAATTGATTGTATTCATTCAACACACACAAAACTCCACCATCCCGTCCTCCACAGCCTCCATCATTCCATGCATACTTATTGACACACACACACACACAGCACAGCCAGCTACACACATCATAGCACATGAACACACTACTCACATCACAACTCATAACACAATACAATATACAGCACCTTAAACCATATAAATATACACAATAACAATAGCTCCCCAACTCCTCACCAATACTTCACCCCATCCACCATTCCTGAACAGTGTGTCTGAAGTAAACACTACAAGACAAAAATATTCCCTGGTCTTTCTTTGCTCCCTCTTTGCTGGTCATGATCATTTGGAACTTTGGTACTTGCGAGAATGAGAGAGAACTTAACGTAATTTGATGTATATTTGATACATGATTATATCCTTTGTGTTTATCTACAGCAACTCATAAGATTAGGAAATGGTTAGGTTTTGTTAAGTTTGGCTAAGCTACATTAGGTATAAATATACTAGATAAAGTTAACACAAGTTAGAATATGTTATATATTATCAAACTTGATTAAGTATTAAATTAGTGAGCGGTTCCACCTCATCTTCTCAAAATCTTCTTAGCTCCGTATATGACTCACTTTGTAAATGACGAGTGAGTGGAGAGGATTGCTATAGCGGTAATATGATAATGTGTTGTATAAAGTGTTTGTGTGTTCGGTGGAAGTCGATAATATTATGATATTTTGTATGATTATGGATTCAGTTTAGATATTTAGTTAGGTTAGGCTACACAAGGTTAATCTAAGTAATGCTCAAGTTTAGCAAGATAAATTTGCGTCATATTGAAATACAGTAGGTGGACATTTTGAGCACTTTGGCTTTGAGGTAGCAGAGTCGTACCGTATTATGGGAAGAGAGTCGTACCGTATTATGGGAAGCAGGTAAACCGGCCACATTCCAACACGGCTACGAGTAGAATGGTTGTAACCAAAGCAACCACGGGCCAAAGCAGCCAAACGGCCTAGGGGTTAGATTAGGTTAGCTTATATCATTATTTAGTTAGTTTAGTTTAGGTTACATTATGATAGGTATGGTTATGAAAGGGTATCAGACTATACCTATTGTGGTATGTGGCCGTTCTGATTTTGGTCGTGTCTGAATGTGGCTGTTTTCCCAATATCTCATAATATGTACTTTACAATTATCGATACTTGATTGTACATTGCAGATTGTGTCTGGGAAAAGGATTACTTGGTTAAGCATATTTGAAAATGTATATGGGTTGGGTTGGTCTTCTAGGATCAGGTTATGACAAGTTGGGTAAAGGGAATCATCCACCCCTTACTTAGAGGGTGTCATTATTGTGTTTGTATTATTTCAACGATATTTGAAACACAAGTAGAGGACTACAAGATGTTGTCATATGTCAATTTTCAATAAATATTTCAAGTAGTTTTTGCATTAGGACCAAATTAGTACACACTTGGAGTGACAAATAAGTTTTACTAGAAATATATATTATATTCCTACAAATTTGCCTGTATGTTATTGCTATTGTGTTTCACCAACACAGAGAGGCTGGCTTTAAAGCTCTTAAATTATAGTTTTGTGTAATTTTGGTTGAATTTCAGAATTAGGCAACTACGAAATTACGACTTTGACATGGTGTGTATGATACAGAAATAATATATATATAGAGCCTCATAGAGTTATATTTTAGTTGAATTCAAGCTATTGCGTCTCTTTTATAATTATTATGTTGGTGCTTTTCTTTTCCTTCAGTTCTTTTCTCTGTTATTCCACTTACATGCACTGAGTGTTACACTAAACCCAACCTCACTATGATAGTCAAATATAGAGTCAAACTATATCTACGCGTTTCAGTACTTCCATTTGACTATCATAGTGAGGTTGGGTTTAGTGTAACACTCAGTGCATGTTGCTATATATATCGACAAGGTATATGTACGAAGAGTGTATGCCCTCTAACCTTCTTGATGGTACAGTGGTAGGGCACTGTCTTCCTGTGTGTGGGTCCCTAGTTCGAGTCTCGACAGTTGCAATCATTCATTATTTATTAACCCTACACATTACATTGTGTAAGTGGTTAGATGTTAAGGACGTGTGTAGAATATATTGATATTAAATAATGTTGTGTTAATTGGCATTTTTTTCATAATACCATATCTACGTGTGTCAGTACTTCCATTTGACTATCATAGTGAGGTTGGGTTTATTGTAACACTCAGTGCATGTTCCTACAGTATATATTGACAAGGTATATGTACGAAGAGTGTGTACTAAACCTTTAACCTTCTTGATGGTACAGTGGTAGAGCACTGTCGTCCTGTTTGTGGGTTCCGAATTTGATTCTCGGCATTTGCAGTCATTCATTGTTTATTTACCCTACACATTGCATTGTGTAAGTGGTTTAATGTGAAGGACGTTTCTAGAATATAATGATAGGCCTATATATATATATATATATATATATATATATATATATATATATATAGCATGTGTGTGTGTGTGTGTGTGCATTGAACTTCAAAGCTCGCAGACATAAAAAGCTATTTCAGAAAGAAAACTTAATGTACTGTACATACTAGATAGACAGCGCACAACATAATGGAGAAGAAAAACAAAACAAAATCAATAATAATATTGATATTAACCCTTCCTACCCAGCCAGTCTTACCTAAGGACAGTCGCCCGTACCCGGGCGAAATGGCTGAAAAACGTCTAGGCCTAGGCTACCGTATTTATGTTTATTTTCACTGCTAGAACTTTCCCACTCATCTATAATCATAGTGTGGTTTTCAATCTGTATTTTGGCGTTGAGTAGAGCTCTGTAAGTCAACTGGTTCAGTTGTGATGACGATTTCAGTGGAGCAAATGTTGCAGAGATGTTGCCAATATGGGGGCTTTTCAGACACTAATTTCGTCTGTCGTCAGAACAATAACATTGAAGAGTCTTCTCCTTCTTGTTTTCGGAGGTGCGGTGACGCAACGCTTGGGTTTGTTGACATATGTCGTACGCACGGCGTTCAGACCAAGCTTAATTAGGCTATTAAGCTGCTGTCTTCGGTAAGGACGGCCAGGTAGCTGCCCTTCTGCCGAGCTGTCCTTACCTAAGGCAGCCCGGGTAGGAAGGGTTAATGTAACAGTGCATCTAGAGCCGACTGTACATTGTAGTATAACCGTAGTATAACATATACAGTATATCTTACAACACTATATCAGTTACGCACTTATTTTAGTATATAACTGCACATACTAGGTTAATTGGTATGAACTTACCCATAGAAGATCATAATAAACTCACCTATAAACACCGTTCCCACGGTTCTGGCAATGTGACTAACAGACAATTGCCGGAACACCCAAGGAGATTGCCAGCAACTACTTTGTAACACACAACACTGCCACGCCCGTGCCTGAGCTTCAGGGTTCAGTAGCAGATACAGACAGCCATAGGAAGGTATATACCTTTATCGCTCTAGGTATTAATTAATCAGTGTTAAACAGTGACACATTCAGTATCGAAACTGCAACGTTGTATAAAACAAATACACTAACATATAATGTAGGAGTGTAGGTGCTATTAGATTACTTATATAATTTGGTAGAGATAGGGAGAGGGGTATCATATATGTGCGTATTTTATTATATTATGAGAGAGAGAGAGAGGCGGAGAGAGAGGTATGGAATTTTAGTTTAGGGGAAGAAAGTGGGGGTAAGGTAACTACCGAACTACCCTGCTTCTACACCCTCCTACTCTTCCTTCTCTAAAGCCACTTTCACACATTCACGATGTTGGTCCCGATGTGCCACGAGGTACACAAATTGGTACATCGGCAGAGACAGTGACAGGATGTACGCCTTTGACGGCGAAGCCTTAGCCACGCCGGGCCAGATGCTACCACGGTTGCAACACGACGGCGCCACGTCAATGCTGTAACGGTAAAAATTCCGGTCAAAACCGTACCCCGACGTACCCCCGACGTGGCACATGGGGAACACGACGAGGGGCAATGGACTTATGATGGTGACACGTGGCCGACCCGACGAGGACGACGCCACAACGTCAGGCAACCTGACAGATATCATCAATACATATGGTGTTAAAGGTATTACGTTCAACGGTCAAGTTTAAAGTAAGATAAGGTCGAATTATTTCTTTGTAAGGTATAGGCGTATGATTTTTTTATATAAAATCAAGTTTTTGTCGTAGAGAGCTGGTTCTTCGTAAATAACAATCTGTATTCATTGCCGGTATACGAAATTAATATATAAATACTGTATCGAACGTTAAATTATATGACCATGAAGTGAAGCGAAAATATTTACCAGTGGGTGACAGCGGCGACGGACAAAAAATATTCAGGAAAAATAAAAGTTTTGATCGTACATAGGCCATATATGTACCATTAGAAAGCTAATGAAAAATCCAATATATCACTTACTTACAGAATATTCATTGTCCCATATTTTATCGGTGAAAATGGGGAGGGAAAGTATGGGAGGACTGAACAGTAACCTTCACCTACGGTGAAATTCCACATATTATTATTTTAATTTATTTTGTTGTTGAAATCTTATATAATAACCTTTCCTCTTGCCGTTCATAATTGTTTTTAAATAACAACAAACAATTATTATGGGTGAAAACCAACTGAGATGGGGAGGGAAAGTATGGGCGGACTGAACAGTAACCTTCACCTACGGTGAAATTCCACATATTATTATTTGTATTTATTGTTTTGTTGAAATCTTATTTACTAACCTTTCCTCTTACCGTTCATAAAAAATGTAATTAAACAAATATATATTATGGGTGAAAACCAATTGAGAGCGAATATATTGGTGCGGCTGGGATTCTATAAAAACAAAAAACTATCGTTATAGATTTATTTCTATAAAATCCAATATTGATGATAGCATATTCTAAACACCGCCATCAGTTCAGCGGAAAAAATTGTTGTGATTTATTATGCAAATAAAAATAACGATAAAAAACGATATACCGGTACCGGTATATCTCATATAGTTTAGAGATATTTCTTCGAGAGGCCGGTCTATATGATCTGTGCCCCATGAATATTCTTTCCTCTCACTTAAACAGTAGGCTACCATAGTGCGGTTGGGAATCTGAACATGATTAGATTAATATCCAGTATTCGAGAATGGATAATAAGTCGTAGGCGTGTGCATAAACCTTTAACCGTCCTGGTGGTGTAATGGTTAAGGTGGCAAAAATATGTGTGTGATAACCCGGGTTCGAATCCCGGTGGATCATATATACTTTAATTAATTTCATTGGGGGTGTGGTGGTGAGATTAATAAAAATAAAAATAATAGTATATAATATAACAGTGCGTTTAATCTCCGCAGGTAGGCTACAATTCGTGATGAATCTTATGTTCTCTAATTGTGGAAGGTAAAATGTATTGATATAAACTTATCTTGTGCAAAAGGATCGATATAAACATAGCTTGTGTAAGGATGGAATCGTCGAAATAAGGAACAATCTCCTCTATCCATCCTCTACCCATCCACCCACACAAACACTACCTTGTGTTAAATTAATCAATAACACTTAGTATTTCCTTTGGCTTTTACTATTATAAACACTACTGTATTAGGTAAAATGAAATTCAATTCCATAGAGCATAATTATAATAACATTTATTGCATACCGTGTATCAGTGGCGGTCGATATAGCCACACAAGAACAATAACACACACACACGCACACGCACACACACTCACTCGACAATTAACACACACGTGTTTCGGTAATCATACCGGTACACTGATTTTTCATTTGAACTTATTAACTCGTTTGATATAAGTTGATTATGGAATATTATATACGGTATATACGGTATAGGCCTAGACCATATCAGGTCTTTATGTATTCATCATGTGCGTATTTATAGTGTTGTGAGAATAATCCACCAATCCGAAGCACTGTCGGTCCGCTGGCATTCGGATTACATGACTTTTATTGTAATATATTATAACTATTTATACCCCGACGCCGCCACGTCGATGCCGATGCCACCGGATGCAGACACGCGAGACCCACGTTATCGACACGTTGTATCCGACGTTACCCGATGATACCACGCCAAAAGTCCATCGTGCCAAATTTTTGAACAAATCCAAACCTTTGGTGGCCAAGCCCGATTTGCCACGTCCCGCACCGCGGGTAACACGACGTTCCCCGACGACCCCGACACACGTTGGGGATTGCACCACGTTGTGTCCCGATATTCAAATCGGGGTACATCGGGACCAACATCGTGAATGTGTGAAAGTGGCTTAACACTCCCCTTAAGCCACTTTCACACATTCACGATGTTGGTCCCGATGTACCCCGAGGTACACAAATTGGTACATCGGCAGAGACAGTGACAGGATGTACGCGTTTGACGACGAAGCCTCGACGGTGACACGTCGTAGCAACGCCGGGCCAGATGGTACCACGGTTGCAACACGACGGCGCCACGTCAATGCTGTAACGTTCAAAATTCCGGTCAAAACCGTACCCCGACGTACCCCGACGTGGCACGTGGGGAACACGACGAGGGGCGATGGACTTATGATGGTGACACGTGGCCGACCCGACGAGGACGACGCCACAACGTCAGGCAGCCTGACAGATATCATCAATACATATGTGTTAAACACGCTACGATCTAGGCGGCCTATGGCTGTTTATTTTATAGTGTACCTCGCCATTGCCCAGCGGTTGTTTTAGGCCAAAATAGGGCTGTTTACTGATCATTTCATGCCTAAATAAGACGCTCAGAACGTAAAACAATACCTTATCCGCTGAAAGGGCATAGAACAGAGGCTTTCGAATGACACGCATAATCGATCCTATTTATGATGGCTAGTTTTCTTTGCAATAACCCGGTGGGGCAACGGCGAGTGCAACGGGTCATGTCTTAGCTCGCAGCTTTCACGCATATCAATTCCCTTATATAGCGGAGTGAGAGAGGGATGAGGGAGGTCTGTGGATTCCTTGTCATTATGTTGCGCCGCGTAGGTGCTGTGAGCAGTCATACGCTCGTTAGCTCTCGCTGCTCACCGGACGTTGTCATCTCATCTCTCAGCAACTCTTACGTGCTGAAATTTGGTAATTCGACTCTAGTGGTCATAGCTGCACGCCACTAGTAGTTCCTAGGCTTTATTAATAGCGACTTTGTGGTGAGCGGCGCTAATAAGGGTTAAAGGTATGATCGCTTCGAAATCGTCAACGGTCAAGTTTAAGGTAAGATAAGGTCGAATTATTTCTTTGCTAAGGTATAGGGCGTATGATTTTTATTTATATAGCAATCAAAGTTTTTGTCGTAGAGAGCTGGTTGCTTCGTAAATAAGCCAATCTGTATTACATTGCGCGGTATACGAAATTAATATCTAAAAACTGTATCGAACGTTAAACTATATGAAAATAGACCATGAAGTGAAGGGCAAAAAGAAAAAAAAAAGAAAACATTTAGCGCAGTGGGTGACAGGCGGCGACGGACAAAAAATATTCAGGAAAAATTTAGTTTTGATCGTACATAGGCCATATAACTACTCATTATGACAAGCTAATGAAATATCCAATATATGCAGGCATTTGCTTACAAAATATTCATTGTCTCGGGCATATTTATAATCATTGAAAATGTGTAGGGAGAAAGTATGGGGCGGACTGGACAGTAACCTTCATACCTACGGTGAAGATTCGGCATCATATTATTTTAATTTATTTTGTTGTCTTGAAATCTTATATAATAACCTTGTCTCTTGTCCGTTCATGTATTGTTAAATAAGCACAAACAATTATTTTTGGGTGAGAATACGCAACTTTAGTATGGGGAGGGAAAGTACGGGGCGGGACTGAAGGCAGTACCCTTTCACGCTACGGTGAAATTCGCACAGATTATTTGTATTTATTGTTTTGGTGAAATCTTATATACCTAACTTGTTGCCTCTTGCCGTTCTTACAAATGTAATTAAAAAAACAATTAGTATGGATGAAAACCAATTGAGAGGGCGAATAGTGTGGTGCGGACTGGGATTCTATAAAACACAAAAAAACTATCAGTTATAGATTTATTTCTCATAAATACGCAATAATTGATGATAGCATATTCCCTTACACACCCAGCCATCTATGTTCAGCGGAAACTATTGTTGTGATTTATTATGCAAATAAAAATAGACGATTATAAACTAACGATATACCGGGTAGCGGGTATATCTCATATCCTCTATATAATATAACATTGGGCGTTTAATCTCCACGAGGTAGGCTGCTACACTTCGTGATGTATCGAATTGTCTCTACTTGTGGAAAGGTAAAATGTATTGATATAAACGCAACGCTATCTTGTGCAAAAGGATTGATATAAACATATCTTGTGTAAGGATGGAATTCGTCCGAAAAAACACAGGAACAATCTCCTAGCTACTATCTAAACCCATCCACCCACACAAACCACTACCTTGTGTTAAATTAATCAATAACACTTAAGTATTTCCTTTTGTCCCCTTGGCCTTTTGTGGACATATTACTAAGCACTATCTGTATTAAGGTAAAATTAAATTCAATTCCGCTAGAGCATAATGTATAATTAACATTTATTGGGCATGACCGTGTATGTCGATGGGCGGTCGATATAGCGGCACAACAAGAACAATAACACACACACGCACACGCACACACACTCACTCGACAATTGACACACGTGTTTCGGTAATCATACCGGTACACTGATTTTTCATTTGAACTTATTAACTCGTTTGATATAAGTTGATTATGGAATATTATATACGTTATATA